>NW_019289532.1:251348-263319 GCF_000500325.1 Leptinotarsa decemlineata | reverse complement strand
TCAATATTTTCGAAGTGCAGATATACATAAAGTTTATTTTATTTTCTATGAAGAAACCGAAAAAGCGATAAAAAATATAGGTTGCCATTTAAAAAGACACAGTTGGGATCCGCCCAGAAAAAATCGAACACCCTGTGTGACCGCCAATATTTTTATTTTGTCGAGCTCGAGCAATAAGGTAATATTATAGAAAATTAGATTCCTATCTGCTTTCTATATAGAGATATGGAACACCGCGCCACTGTTGCAGGACCCTGTATAAGTATAACAACTGATATGCTTAACACATATTTGGTATTTATGTTTTTGTAGGTTAGCCTGAGTAACATTTGTGCCTACAGTAAATTTCATAATAACATTCATGTATATATTCGTTAATAATATTCATTTTTATCATCTATTCTGTTGTTTTTTTGAGGATTGAACTCGGGATAAGATAAGACGAATTTGATGTTTTCAGTTTATTTTTTCGTAGCCCATACTAAGATTTTGATAAAAAAACCGGCATGACTTAACCGTTTTTTTTCCTTGACTTTTTACAAAATATACAATAATTATCAACTTTTAGCCGGTGTATAAACATCGTGTGAACTACTTTTTCTGATAAAAGCACTCTTATAAACACTAAAAGCAGAGCAGTGTCTTTCGAAGTGGGTTTCGTCAACCTAATTAGCATCATCATGAGATCAGAAAAACTCCTGATGATGCTAACTAACTTGCTTAGCGAAACGCGGGAGACTCTGCATCAGTTCTGCTGTGAAAAAAATGTGCTCAATAGATTTATTTCATTACAGTAATAGTGCCATATTCAGTTTTCAAATATAAAGTAAAAAGCTCGCTATCGAATGAAAACTCAACCGCTTGATATATTTTTTGAGGATAACCCGAAAACACCTGAAAGAACATGAAAAAAACCTGCGGCAAGTTTCTCCAGAGCGGAATTCGGTCAATTTTCCTCGAACAGAAAAAAAACATCCCTCACACCGAAAACCAATCATCTCCACTCGAGCAAAAAACTCCCGATTAACAAAACCGCCACATAACCCCAAAACGGACAGAAAACCAATTTCTCTCGTGAGAATTCGTGCGTACGTAAAACGGGCGCGCGAGTCGTCCTCTCGAAAACGTCGGACCGGCACGCGACGCCGACGCTAACATACTGAGAAGGCGTCGGGACGCTTCACCGTCGACGGAGGTCCGGGCCGAACGGCGCAAGCCGAATAATTAACGGCCTAAGGTATGCCTTCGGCCTGCGACCGAATAATTTTCAATTGTCGATGCGAACAGAAATAGTTGAGATCGATGCCGATTCGATTGTGTAAGATGGAGAGATAGTCAAGGAGCTTTTTTAGTCCAATCATTGGAAGTAGAATGAGTTTATGCCGTACTAAATATACATATATACGCGCGTGATTGCTGCTAATCATAGAGTAGTATAGGGCGAACCCCCTGGCCGGTACCGCCGCAACCGCTATGTCCCTGCATTTTGAGTCTGTAATATCTTCGAGAATATTCATTTGGATTACATGCTGTAAAGGACCATATTGGTCTATATTAAATGCACAATGTATTTAAGGTCCTCAATTGAATAAGGTTAATGCTGTATTGCTTAAAGTCGCTTCGTAAATAAGCCATTATTTCTCGAGGATGAAAAATTGTTAATATGGGTTATCTCTATACCATCACGGACTTTTTTATAGACCTTTCAAGGGGTACAATACTGCAAGTGTTTGCAATGTGAGCGCCAAAAAATGCGTTTATTCATGACATCACATTAGAAAGCTCTAAAATGATGTTTCTCTAATATATTATGCATGTTATATACATGTAAACCTTCCTCTGGAATCACTCTATCTATGAAAAAACCTCGCATCAAAATCCGTTGCGTAGTTTTAAAGATCTGACCATACATAGGGACAGACAGGGGGAAGCGTTTTTATTTCATAATGTACGAGGTTGCCTTTTATATTTCGGGATTAGAGAACAAAAACAAATATTAATTGTAGAAACTCAATTTATTGTCTTTCAAAATATTTCCCATGAAAATCTATACACTTTTGCATGCATTTGCACCAATTGTCGAAGCACTTTTGCCACTCTAATTGAGGTATCTCTAAAACATGCATTTTGATTGCAGCAACAGCTTTTTCAGGTGTCGAAAAACGTTGACCTCTGTTTGTTTTTTACTTGCGGCAATAAAAAGAAGTCATTCGGTGCCAAGTCAGTCCTATACAGCGGATGACTCATCAAATCGATATTTTGGGTGCTCAAAAATGCAGTTGTTTGAGCCGATGTGTGAGAGCTCGCATTGTCGTGGTGAAGAGTGATCCGTCTTCGGCGGTTGGTTTTCCTGATTTCTTAGAAGACAACTATCAAACAAATGGTTGTGTACCACTCAGAATTGACTGTTATGCGTTGTTCTAGTGGAACGGTTGCAACATGTCCAGTTTTTTTTTAAAAAACAGGCGACCATTTGCTTGGAAGTGGTTCGTGCGCGAACAACTTTTGTTGTATTTGGCTCATCGTGAAACACCCATACAGTCGACTGCTGTAAATCCACGATTCATCACCTGTCACGATGTCATAGACGTGTTTCGAAGCACTGCGATCGTATTTTTTGAGCATTTCATTTGACCGATCGACACGAGCCTTTTTTTTTGAGCGATTGACAAATTGTGTGTGATTCAACGCGAACAATTTCTTTTGACAGTCAAATGTTTATGCAATATTGAATGTATGCTGGTCCCACTAATGCCTAAGGTTGTCTCAGTCTGACGATAGGTCACATGACGATCTTGCAATATGAGTTCTAGCACAGCATCAATGGTTTTCGGGACAACAACTTATTTTGGACGACCTTCACGAAATTCGTCTTGTAGTCAACTACGACCACGATTGAATTCACCATACCATCGATAAACACTGGTCCTTGATGGAGCTTCATCGCCAAGAATTGAATTGAGTTCATCCATGCACTGTTGCTGAGCTAATCCACGTCGAAAGTTGTAAAAAATAATCGCACGAAAATGTTCACGATATAATTCCATTTTTGGGCCGAGATGAATCTTTTAAGTTACTGTAAACAACACAAATAGCGCGCGTATTTCAAAATGTTCTGAGTCCGTAAAGTTCAAAAATGTCCAACTTTACCATAGAGCTGTTAGTTGCCAGATTGCAACTAGGGTTGCCAAATCCTATCGTAGTAATAGTGATAGTTTTGTCAAATAGCACCGGTTCGTACAACAATTTTTATTCATCTTCTGCTTACCCTCAACTTCAAAATCGACCTTGTACCGAGGATGGATTTTACCCTGCAGGCAGATGCAACCCTTTCTCAGGGGTGACGAAGCAATTTGTTTGGACTCTGGTTTCCAACATATTGAAAGAGTTTGAAAAGTAGCTTAAAAAATTTGGTGAGTTTATGATGCTTGTAAATCTACTACAAACCGAGTAATGGCTTGTCAAAAGTGAGTTCTAATTCTTCAAAGACCAAAGTTGAGAGTTTCAACGTGAACAAAAAAAAACGCATTTTCGTGGAACACCTAAAAACCGATTTTTGTGTTTGAAAAAACCTTCATTTTCATTTTTTGTACCCAGGAATACATGTGATTTGTTTTCAGTGCACAACCCTGTATATTGTATATGCTCGAATTTGAAAACATCACGATTGCAGTTTGAACAGGGATATAATATAATTTGTTGTTGGGATGAAAACACTATACCGATTTGACGATAAACATGCAATTAGAGAATTGTTACCACGAACAATGCGTAATTATGAACAGGAAAAATGCCTTGGGGATGCGCGACAAATTTTGTTATTAGAAAATTATCGAACAGAATAATATCATTACAGGACTCTGTACCAAGTTTTACGTGATTTTGAGGTGAATGTTGAAATTCTTCAAGCTAACTTCATTCGATTTGCGATTTTTTTAAGTTGTAGGGCGTCCCCCTAGACGCCCCAGCACATCAACAACAGATGAAAATGTTGAAGAAGTGAAGAAAATTGTTAAGGAGAATCGACGATTCATTATTAATGAAGTTATTGTTGATAAATTGGGTAGAAACTTTTGATCAAAATTTCGAACGAGACTTAAATAATTGGGTGCAAATTTTGTTAGGGTGTCGTTCCAAAAATCGAAGTAGAAAATAATTTTTCAAAACATGATTAACATGAAGTCCACGATGTTCTTAGGAGAACATTTCGTTTCTGCAACTCTTCTCATGATGAAACTATCTCATTATCAACTGAATACTGGGACACACTGCATAAAAAAATAATATGTGACATTATTTACGGTGAAATGGAGCCTAACAAAGTGAAAATTTTCTGAGGGTACCATTAAAAAAACTGGTGTGGTTTCTCATGAAATTCAAGGATTACAACTATTTCGAAGGTGACTTCAGAGGGCCCGACGTCTTTCAATTCCGTATTTGGGAACTGTTGGGCTACCCGGTATACAGGGGTGCGCAAAAGTCCGGAATAAAATTAATATCTTTGTAACCAGTATTTTAGGAAAAAAACGCTGAAACACTTCAGTTGATTTCACGTAGTACGCATTTTTTGGCAATAAAATGAGTTTTTTTTCAACCCCCTATAGCTGCAACGCTCCCCAACTTTTTTTTTTCAAATGCAAACCTATGTCGTGTATGGGCTCATTGAAAAGCTCGTAAAAAATGGATTCTGACCATACCCTTTTTTTTTGTGGTTACAACGAAATGAAAAAAAACTCTTTTGAAAAGTTATAAATACCTAACTCTACGGGTGAATTAACGTAACAGATGCTGAAATTGGCCTCCACCCTCTACTTGGCAGGCTCCTAGGCAATGGTAAAACCCGTCTACGGAATTCCGAATGGCCTCAGCCGGTATGTTATGTGATTCCACTGTAATTCTGCTTTTTAGAGCTTCAATATTAGCCGGCTTATTTTGATAAATCTTGTCTTTCATATATCCCCAATAAAAATAATCTAATGGCGTTAAGTCTGGGGATCTTGGCGGCCATTCAATTGTACCACGTCGTCCAATCCAGCGTCTTGTAAATATGTCATCGAGATATTCTCTGACATTAATACCAAAATGTGGGGGAGCGCCGTCCTGTTGGAACCAAAGTGTTTCAGTGGGGATATCTGGATCTGCTTCATTGGGAAACATAACAGCTAAAGCAGGGACTAATTCGAAGCGTAAAAAGTCTAAGTAGCGTGCAGCTGTAAGGTTTCCCTCAAAAAAGTATGGCTCTAATATTCTGTTGTTGATGATGCCTGCCCATACATTTACTTTCTGAGGACGCTGCGTAAGAGCTTCGCATATCCAGTGTGGGTTTTCCTGACTCCAGAATCGATAGTTGTGCCTGTTAACTACTCCATGTAAATAAAAAGTAGCTTCGTCCGAAGAGAGCATGTTGAGTGGAAACCCATTATTCTCGTCACATCGCCTCATTATTTCCTCACAAAATTGCAAACGTCTGTCATAGTCATCTTCCCAGAGCTCCTGGACGAGACATATCTTATATAGGTGGTATTTTTCTGTTTTCAAAAACCTCCCAATCGTACATCTAGACGCAGGATTGTTTTGGGCTAACGAAACCGTTGACAAATGTGGATCTGCCTGCAGAGAAACGGCAATGTCCAATTTTTGATCTTCGTCTAAAACATGTGTCCTTCACTGTACCATGTTCTTCAAATTTGTGTAAGATCTTACTCACAGTGGCCTGGGAAATGTGATTTTCCAGATATTTTGCATTAAATAAAGTACACACCTCACTTTGACTCCCCATTCTATCCCCACATCCATACGCTGCCTCTCTGACAATATCATTTTTGTTTAGCAAATTAAAAAAGAACACTTTGAAGGTACCCAATTAATAAACTAAACATACATATTTTCAATTTCACCCAGAAATGCCACAATTTTAAAACTGAGTCAAGACAATAATAGTTCTTATCAGGGCATTCATTTTGGTACAAAAAATGCAGCAACCTTTTTCTCTTTTTGAGGTACACTGGTCAACAATTGCTTAGGACGGAACTAATTTTATGTGTAAGTTTTTGGTGAAAAAATAAAATCCACAGAATGTTGATGCTACATTACGTTATCACTTTCACACATTAATCAATAAAATTTGTTGTGGTGCCTGGCCCGGTTGGTCTGTTCTTAAAATTTGTAAACTTTTAAAAAGTAGGTACTGGTGATCCACAGCAATTGTTGAGCAATGTACATCATCACTACTTATTTGTTTTTTGCAACGTTAATTCACCCGTAGATAGCACTAAGTAGGTATTTCTAACTTTTTTGGTTTTAAAAGAGTTTTTTTCTCATTTCGTGTTAACCGCATGAGTAAAAAAAATAAAGGGTATGGTCAGATTCAATTTTTTACTAGCTTTTCAATGAGCCCATACACGACATAGGTTTGCATTTGAAGAAAAAAAAATTGGGGAGTGTTGCAGCTAAGGGGTTGAAAAATTGCCAAAAAATGCGTACAACGTGAAACCAACTGACGTGTTTCAGCGTTTTTTTCCTAAAATACTGGTTAGAAAGATATTAATTTTATTCCGGACTTTTGCGCACCCCTGTATACAGATACACACCAGACCTTCGTTAATTTTTCTCCAATAAACATTCAGGCAATATTCCCTGACCCATTACCCTTCAGGTCCGTGCGTTAAATACATTTCTTGATCCCCTCGAAGCCCCCTCCGGAATTTCCTCACGAGACTCAAGTCCAATCCAAACAATGAGCCAACGACCCTTAAAACTTTCCCTCGAGTTGACCGCAACCCTGCAAGCCCATCGCCGCGAAGTAATGGCAATCGAATTACACAACAAACGCAACGATCCCATGGCCAGAGGGAACCACAAGACGAAGGAATCGGAGAGACGAATGAAATTATCGCCCAAATAACTTTCTCGGCTTTTTCGAAACTTTCGAACGTTGAATTTCATTTGGATATAAAGCAGTCGAATAAAGAGGACAAGGCGACTACATATATATATATATTTCAATATTAAATTCTACAAAAAGGATTTGAAGCTTTATATCTTCTATTAATTATCTGCGTAGACGACATATTCATCATCTAGCCCCACGGAAAACAAGAACTAGACCGGTTTGTGACCTACCTGAACAACATCCATCCCCGCATCCAGTTCACTACCGAACCAACAGAACCAACAAACAGGGCAAGAGAATTGAGGGAAACAACAAAGGCTCTGCGACAAAATGGCTACGGACCAAAGATCATTCAAAAAGGTCATCGACAAAGGAGAACCAAAAAAACATCCACTAGATCGACAGAAGACTCTCCACACGACAGACAATCAGAATACTTCAGAAAATTTATCCTTCGTTTATCAGCTTGCTTCAAAGTTGGACCACATCAGATCCATTCACCGAAGGAGTAGAGTGAGATAGAACGGCGAGAATAGCTGCAATAGCAACTCCATTCTTCCTCAACACGTTCAATGACCAGATCTGTCGGAGGTCGTTCTGTCACTGATCACCGTAAGGGTCATCCCACAGCCACCTGTATAATATAACCCCGATTCAAACATACGACAGTCCAGTATTCAGATGGTGTCAAATGCTTTCTCTGTTTTGATGAAGCTTTGCCCGTATTCCATGCCGATAATATGGAAGTACCTTTACACTACCCTTAAGGCTGAAGAGGATTTACCATAGCAACTCTATGCATTCGTTCATAGACACAATTATTCCACTGAAAATATGTAGTAGGTGGAAAGAACATGGTTCGATCTACACCAAAGTCTCCTGACCAAAGTATCGTTGTATTTGCTGCAGGATCAAAGTACTTATTTTATCGCTGAAGTGAGATAAGTCCACGATGTGAGATTTTTCTTTTTGTTTGTTTGCAGTAAGTTCATTAGATATTTAGCAAGCAATGGCATTAACAATTGGACGAAGAGGAAGGTTTGACTTAGGAAGGACGTAGATTATAGATGGGGGGGTTGGTTTTCCTCAGCATCTTTGTAGGATCTCGCTTGAGCATCTTGTGTGTGGCTGGGTCAAGAAGATCGAATATTTTCTGTTGTTAGCCTTAGTGTTCCCATAGAAAGTAAGACAATCTACTTGTCAGCATTAAATTTTTTGAGATCTGCACGCTCTTTGGCGCTGATGTTCAATTTCGACGACTTGGCGTACAGAAGGGTACTGCCCAGATATTTCACCACACGGAATATTTTATATTCCTCCGTATCTGCTACAAACTTCTTATGCAGCAACTCCGTATAAATAAATCCCTTTCATCATCGGCCGTCTTTTATCGCGGGCGTCGTCACAACCCTCACTTATAAGGATTTCAAAGGATCCGCAGATGATGGTGTAGTTCTGTCGGCTTACCGTCATAGAACATCAACTCCCGTCTATATCCCCCCAATTGATTGCCGCGGGGATTTCCTAACTTGACATGTTGAGGTTTAGGGGGACAAGTAATAGCCCCGGAGAAGAAGACGGAATCCGCATCACAAAAACGACAACAGGAACTATGGGCCGACAGAGCAGGTATTTACTTCAGAGGAAAACGATTTTACTGTCGATCGAACGAGTGGTTTGATATTCGAAAAGAGATATACCGAATTGACATTTGAAACCTATCGATTTTGTGAGCTGATGTTTAGTCTATACTGGTAAATTCGAATAATGAAAACATATAGCCCAGACGAGTTAGACATTCCAGTTGGCATTATTTCCGAACAAGCTGTATTCTTGTACAGCCCTCAAATACGTCGTTATAAATAAAATGTCAAAAGTCCCCATCGATCCCACTTGTGGGTTGTTTTCTATTGGAGGTAAGAGTTGAAATGATTCAGAGAAAATTGGTAGACCGTGAAAAACTTCTACAAAAGTGGTTTCTGTACATTTTTACCTAGGAAGCACCTTTCTAGCGTTATCTCAATTACTCAAACTCAAAAATTTGATTTCCAACAATAAACAATTATTGGATAGATAATTGAAATACATATCAAACGAGTTACTGTATCCCGTGGGTTGGGCTACTTATCGGGCGCGTCCCCAGGTGGCGGATATGGGAACGGCCAGGGGACTGGAGGCCCTGTTCGGGAAGCCAATGTGGCTTTACGGACAGGGTCGCCGGACTCCTAGTCAGTGGCAGTAATAAGTAGGGTGAGGAGAACTAAAACTCCTTTTTTTTTGAGCGATTGACAAATCGTGTGGGATCCAACGCGAACAAATTTTTTTGAGAGTAAAATGTTTATACAATATTGAATGTATGCTGGTCCCACTAATGCCTAATGCCCCGTTCCCACGGGGCGTGGCACGCTGGCGTGACTCACGCATTCGTGGAAGACGACCCGTCTGAACGATGTGTAGTGAGTTTGCCTCAGTAGCCTCCGGAAGCGTGGGGAGTCCACGACCGCTCACGCTCCATATCAAACGTGTTTGATTTTGAAGCTTGAACACGACAGTTGCCAACCAGATTTTGACGAGTCGAAACGTCTTTATTTAGTGGGTTGATTAGTAGAGGAGTTTTTTTTTAATTGTGAGCGATTTATTTATAAGTGGGTAAAATGTCTGAGCTTAGAGTAGTAAAGTCACAGGACAACGAAACAATTAAGTTCATTGAATTGTATGCTAGTGAGAGAGTGCTGTATGATTCGACTTGCAAAGACTACAAGGACAGGGATTTAAGATTGGCCGCAGCGAAGAGAATTAGCGAAGCAATGGGGATTAACGGATTTGGACCGAAAGAGGTTATTACTAAATTTAAGAATCTTAGAAGTTCATACTGTCAAGAGCTGAAGAAAATAGCTGACACTGAAAGATCTGGAAGTGGAACTGACGATGTATACGTACCGAAGGTCATTTGGTTCGAGAACATGAATTCCTTCATCCGACCGTTTGTTCAACAACGGTCAACAAAATCGAATTTGGTAAGTAAAATTCAATAATTACTCAATTTTACGTCAACGTAATTTTTGTGCACTTCATTTAGCACGTCGTTGATATATTTATCTACGCTAACTTTTATCACCTAGCCAAAATATTATGAAATATACTATTAAGTATACCAATTTAATTAACATTTTAATTAATTGAACATATTTAGTGAGATTAAAATTCGTATAGACAAAAGTTTTCAAAAGTAAGGTTGTCTCAATCTCACGATACCGTGAGATACCGTCAACAATACCAATCTCGTCTAAGTTTTTCATCACACATTTTTTTGTTTTTATACATTAATGCTTATACTATTAACTCACAGTAAATAAATTATTGATTAGATATTAGTTTATCTGGGAAAAAATCATTGGTGAAATCTAATTACTTGTTTTTGAGTTGTAAAATTTGGATCAAATCATTAATTAAAAAAAATAGCAATTCTTTCAAACAGTTCGAATTCGACCCCCAAAATTCCTCGACCCGAAAGAATTCGAAATAATGCAAAAATTTGACGAGCATGTTAATTTCGAAACGTTATGATGGTCATCTCCGTTCTGGCCGCGAAAGTTAGCCAAACATCAATCAATCTAGCCGCACAGACGGAGAGTCATAAACGACCGGGGTGATATTAATTGCTTTATTGCCCTAGGTACGAAATTAATCAGCCTACAGCTGAATTGGCAATAACTCAGTTGGGAATTGAACTGTATGGTCCAAAGGTTCCCGATTATTCTGCGGAGCGTACACCAAATATCATCCCACATATGCAATTCTATAGGGTCTTCCATTAACAACATTGACAATTGATAACGATCATCTTGTTAAAGCTACATCTGTGAAATGAGTTGTCATTAATTCAGACCGTCTTGCCAAATCACCACTGACGTTCTGTTCTAGCAACGTACCGCGCGATTCGCCCAACATTACTGGAAAAGTTTAATATTTGCATTCCTAGAATCTGTTCCAGACACTCCAGTACTTTCTATATAAAAACATCTCGCACAAATGTTCTGGAGAATTCTCCCATCCATACCATGTGTAAAGTGAGAAACTATGTTAGCGATAATTTAGATATATTTAGTTGCAAATTGTCAGATATGAAATCCCACTTCCTGAAATAATTGTTTTGTCACCTGTAATAAATATAAAATGTGTAGAGTCTTTATAGTCATTTGTTTGTATTGTTTATAGTGTTTGTAGACTTTACAGTCACTTGTTTGTGATGTATTTATTATACTCCGTTATTTCCTGCTCTGTAATTGGGCTATGTCCTATAGATTATTGTATTACAAATAAATAAATAAATGAATAAATTTTACGGTTACCATGATAGTCCTACAAAGAGGCTTATTCGTAATGTGTTGGATAAATATGAGTCCACTGGTTCAGTAATCGATCGACCAACACCTGTACGTCGACGAAACGCAAGATATAACGGAAACATCGCCGCTGTCTGTGAGAGTGTGCAGGATAATCCGAGGAAGTCGATTTTGCGTCGCTCACAGGAAATCGGCCTTTCGCTCTACTATTGGATTGCTCAAACTCAGTACAAGACGGACACATGCAGACTTGACTCTGTCAAATCAATCTGCATGTTCCTTCGAGAAGGACACGTAACAACCAAACTTTCAGTCTTGACTTTCATAGATGTAATTATGGAAACCATTCTCCTTTGACCAGAATTCTATCGAATGTCAATGGGACCAATATTGATATTTTTCACATCTCTCAGAGCTCTCTTAGATATACTCTACGTGGAATAGATTTGTAAGACTTTTTTTTGTCACAATTTTATTTAAATTTTCGCTATGTAGGTTGATTGATTAGATATACAGTGTGTCAATTTGAAAACTTCCCACCCTCAATATCTCCCTTCCAGTACATAATATGGAAAAATGGTCAGAGAGTTCAACTTTATTTGCAAGGGGGACACTCTGAATGAATATTTTCAACCCTCGGGGTTCAACCCCCTAGGAGGGGTGGATGTTACCCTCAGAATTTCAAATGGAAAGGGGGGTCAAGTGGCACATCATTTTGAAGGGCATTCAATTC
>NW_019289532.1:190383-251081 GCF_000500325.1 Leptinotarsa decemlineata | reverse complement strand
GAATTGAATGCCCTTCAAAATGATGTGCCACTTGACCCCCCTTTCCATTTGAAATTCTGAGGGTAACATCCACCCCTCCTAGGGGGTTGAACCCCGAGGGTTGAAAATATTCATTCAGAGTGTCCCCCTTGCAAATAAAGTTGACCTGTCTGACCATTTTTTCATATTATGTACTGGAAGGGAGATATTGAGGGTGGGAAGTTTTCAAATTGACACACTGTATAAATATTAGAATAGTTAACTTTCTAAGGTTAATATAATGTATAAAAATTGTTGGTTACACGTTGAATAAATAAATAAATAATTAAAAAGTATTCTGGTCGTCGATAAACTAGCATATAAACTCGTTTATAATAGACTACTTATAGCATTATTATTGAAATTCCAAGTTCTTATTCATAATGTAGCTCACCCCCATTCAAAAACAAATTATATGGATAATTCCCCTCCATTGTCAGAGCCCGTAGTGACAATAGACGAAAAAACAAACGACACAAGCGATCAGCGTCGTTTTCGAAGAAATCGTGTCTTGCAGGACGTCGACGTTCATTATTTTCAATCTAATCAACGTGGCGGGATCTCGTTTCGTTTCCGTTTTTCGCTTTGTGTGTCGCACCGTGAGATTTCCTTGTCGGAATTACCTCAAACCTAACGGGGATTCATCAAATTAAGGGTGAGATTAAAAAAACACCCTCGAATTTTCAGAGTAAAAACGAAGTTCATTGCGATACAGTTCAGAGGAAATAGACCTCAGTTAGTTCCGACGATTTGCTCTTCAATGGCGCCATGTTTCTTTCCATGATGTCTGAGAACAGAAGAAAGTCGCTAGGGGCCAGATCTGGAGAATACGGTGGATACACAAGCAATTCGAAACCCAATTCATGCAATTTTGCATCGTTTTCATGGATTCATGACACGGTGCATGGTCTTCATGAAACAGCACTTCGTTTTTCTTCAAATGGGGCCGTTTCTGCGCGAGTTCGTCCTTCAACGCTTCAATAACGCTATGTCATAGTCGCTTCACCATATGCAGTTCACTCAGATGTACGTTTCGATTCTGGTGTGAAAAGATGGAGCCATGTTTCGCCCATTGTCACATGTCGACTAATAAATTCGGGTTTTCTATAGTGGAGCAGCTTCAAACACGGCTCAGAATCATCAACTCGTTGTTGTTTTTGGTCAACTGTGAGCACACGCGGCACCCACTTTGAACATAGCTTTCTCATACCTAAATATTCATGCACGATATGTCCAACGCGTTCCTTTGATATCTTTAGAGCCTCAGCTATCTCGATTGACTTCATTTTGAGGTCACCCAAAATCATTTTCCTGCTGCAAAGTCCGATTACTGTTCATCAAAAAAAAATTGATTCATTTCCAACAGGAGTACCCAGTTACTAGAAATGCTATTGTTACAGAGTATATTTGAAATAAATATTAAAAATAATGGAATCTACTGCACATAAAATACAATGGTGATCGTAGTATAATATTTGTGCTTGATGCTTCGCAATAGAATTTCAGATTGTGTCGAGCTTCACTTCGTGGTACTAAGAAACTGATCTCGGGTAAAAGAACCGTACTATCAATATTGTTGTTTAGTAATTTATGTAGGAATTTTATACCAAGGATAATGCTCCTATTTTCCAAAGATGTCATATCAAATCGTGTCAACAAAATGTTATGATCGATGCCTCTCGTAGGGTATTGACCATCAACTTTTAGACATAAGTATTTTAGGAACGCTGGACCGATACAGATGTTTATTTCAGGCAGAAGTGAATGCAGTCTTGCAAACTGCAAACAGTCAGGCAACACTTGGGGCAATGATGGTCTGATAATTAAGATTGGTTTAGTAATGATGTAAAAAACTGATGAAAGTGAAAGACTGTTTCTATACTGCCTCCAAAGCATTCAAAAATCGCAGATGACGAAAGAACTAATGATTGTGCTGGAAACGGATAATCGACTTCATATAAATTGCCTAAACTACGAAGCTAGATCAAAGAATGGGCCAATAAGAAGCATATATCTGGAAACACACGAAAAAATATTTACAAAAACTGACTGAAAAAAATAAGAACTACTACAAGGAAACAAGGATCCAAAATAGTTACAGGGCTAAGCAATGAAAACTACCCATCTAGAGAACATCTGAAGCAAATTGGTTGCATACTGAGGCACAGGCATCTCCCCATGTCTTATTTGAATGTAAGGTTCTTTTTGACAGGTGACAATTGAACTTCTAACAAAAAACAGAAAACAAAACTGTTGAAGTATCATGAAAAGAAGACAGGTAAAACACATCGGCCCCAAAAGGCTCTAGAGCTTTCTGAAGACTTGAAATGAGTGAACAAACCAGAGGCCTCCCAAGAAACCAAAAACTAGACATGGTTCTTTCAGAAAAAACATCTCACTATACCAGTTATTTCTAATCCAAATTCCGATTCAATGACAGTTCCGCGGTCAAACTTAGACATAACCTCTCAAGATGAAACTTAAAACACAAAAGTTATTAAATATGTTTTCAGTTACTCCCTGTAGGCAGCTATAGAGAAACATCTGAATCGGGTATTTGGACCACCACCATAAACAGAAAGAAGGGAAGACTTGAACAAATGATTCATGGTGAAATGGAAGACTTGAACAAATGATTCATGGTGATGTTAGAGTCTGTGGTACCAAACATGCTTTGAAAACCATTATGAAATCGAAGAGAATTACATTAAATCTTCGAGACTAATACATGACAGAAGACTTGTTGATGCCTTTAAGAGTTTCAAAATAGTAAACTGTGGAGAAAAAATGAAAGTGATCTTCTCTCATCGTTCCTCTATTTGTTATTGGATAAGTTATAATTTTGACTTTTAATCGGTATTTGGGCAGACTTCGATGGATTATCTGTGGCTGTGCTTCGGATCTTTCGTTAAAAATAGACACTCTGGTTCTGCCTTCGCTGACATTACGGATAATCTTGCTATATTTTCCATGAAAAGCTTCTTAGAGTAGAACCGCTCATAAAAAACTCAAAATCAATTATTTCGATAGAGCTAATATCTTCGTATATTGTTCACGATATGCAGAACTTATTTATCTTCAATGTTTTTTATTGTAAAAAAAAAAGTAGGCATATGACTTCGGTGTCGAGGTACAACAAAAATGGACTATTTTGCATTTAGATGAAAGCTGATGGGAGGCTGAGCTCGAAGGGTTTATCAAAAGGAGCAAAAGTCGAAAGTATTTCTCACTGTCGATCCGAATGATTTCAATGTGAAAAACAAGTGAACCACCGCTACATTCATATGACCTCTGGATACCTGTTTCTTTTATTACAAACTGCTTCAACTTTGAATGACAGAAAACTTTTATTGGGGGAGCCTTTGAAAGGATTTACATATATTCTAGAACTTTGACCGTTGTTATATTTGTCCAAGAGCCAAAACAATATTATAGAAACTTATTTAATAACAAAAACTGTTCATATATAGACGTTTAGATTGTTAATTTCAACTAGGAAATCCCTATCTTTACAAAAATACAATTTGAAAGCTCCAGCTGACACACTTTGGTCCTTCATCACTTTGCTCATCTATAAAGAGTCGATTGAAAATTGTGATGAATAAAGTAGATCATTATTACTATTCTTAGTGAACTTGCTGCACATATAAATAAAGCAGTGTACAAATAATCAAAAAAAATATCGTAAAATGGTATCATACATAGTACAACTTTTAAGAAACATAATTTTTGAACATACCACAAATACTTAGTATTAAAAAAGTCATAAAAATAACATTTGCGTTGCCTGATATAACTCAATGTTTGTTTATGAAAGTTATTAATATAAATATTGATTCCATTCTCATCAGTATTGGTTAAAATGTTGTATTCGAGAAAACCTATATGAAATAAACATTTTCCAAGTGGGATCATATTCCGCCTGAAAATGTTAATGTTTTGATTTTCTTGTATTGTGTTCATGTATTTGTGGATTTGATAGATAGATACATAGGTAGATAGATAAACTTTAAAGGTTACAAAGTTCCTTAGGAGTGTAATGCGTGTCAAATATTAGTTTCTTAAAAAAATAATTTGTTAGTTAGTTAGTTAGTTACTACGTGGTAAGAAATCATAACGAAGAAAAGAGAATTGAAACTTCATTATTAAAAACCTCTATGAAAAAAAAAACATATCCAAATAGCAGTATAAACTTTCATAGATATTTGCACGTGTTTGAATATCTGTGAAATTAACAAAAACTGTTGAATTACAATTTAATTTTATGTTGCTATAAGATGTTGCTTGAAATACTCAGGCACTAGCTACCGAAAAACAAATATTCAAAACAAGAGAAAACTCATATTTTGAAATTTCTAATCCTGAAAAATAAATTTTACGAGTGAAGTCAGGGAAACTTTTTATGTATTTCATCCAGCAACTCCATTGGGACATTTTTCTTACGTTCCTCAATAAGTTATTAAAGGGGAAAAACCTATATATAATGCGCAGTGAAGTAAAAAAAAATTGGAGGCGCCGGGCATCGATCCCGGTACCTCTCGCATGCTAAGCGAGCGCTCTACCATCTGAGCTACGCCCCCTGATGTACATTTACAGACGAAAATACGTAAATGATGTTCTCCGTACTTTCATAAATATAAAATTCAATTTTCTTCTTAACATATTCCAAACATATATGTATTACGTGCTTACTGCCAGTATGAAAGAGTAGCCTCTTTCTTCGCAGCTGTTGACAGGTTAAATAAATAGAAAAAGTGTTTTTGTATAATTCAATGTTCATATAAAAGTATTTGTATAGAAAGAATTTTTCTTTGGTGTAATTCAATGTTTGTATAAAATGAGCCGTTTCGAGAAGGCTTTCCTTCTAGTTTGTCTGAAAATTACTTTTTGCATGATCAACACATATTTGTATAGGGTTGATTTCTGAAATTGATTACATTCTTCCACTCTCTGGAAAAATCCCACATTTTTTTGATAAAAAAAAAGTAATCACTTCTAAAAATATATTTGGATATGATATTGAATGTTCAAATTTGTACAATATCGTTTGTTTTTCAATACATAACAGTTACCACAAACTCGAGTCATTTTTTCTCGCAGTTTTTAATAAAAAAAAATTTTTCATAAACTACTAACGTATAATAGACTTAAAATAACCCAAGAGACAATCATCTTTTAGTTACTACATTTTTAAATATTTGTAAGTGTGTAAATTCTAAAAACTTTCAATTAGATAAGTAAGATAATCCAATATTTACAATATTACAAGAAATATAGATCGAAAGGATGACACCTCGAATCATTCTTTTTTATTTTTATTTTTTCTAACACTTTGTAACATTCCCTGGTAAAAAATGAAAACCTGTTGACTGACCCATAATAGTAGCGTCCTAACAGACCCGACAAGACGTAATAATGTTACCTAATGACGTCGCCTACTCAGACTTTAATAAACTCTTGAAACATTGATATAGTGTGGAGGTTTTATGCCGACCCCAACTGCGTATTCAGGATGAACAAAAGCACGCACTTTCCCCCAGAGAATAATTTCGCGAAAGGTTACCCGTTTGGATTTTAGAGTGGACGACACAATGTCGGGTTGAAGTGAAACTACCAAATGAACAAAGCACATGGGCATTCTATTCAACGGTGGGAAAGCTTCCCATTTTGTCAATGAAATTCAATGATACGAATCTAGTAAACCACAAAGAAACGTATCTTATACGATACAATTATTAAATGAGTTTATTCTTTTCGTAAAGAAGCAACCGCTTCATTTCTATATCGCCATTACGCCCTCTCTTCTGGCCTACTGTTTCCCTCTCTCTATGCGTACTAGCCCCATAATAGCTTCTCACAGCTTTATATTTCCCAGGCTTTTACACCATTACAATTATATAACTACCATCCTTTCAGTATCTCTATCATTCTTTATTTCTCTATCGTCCTATCGATATCGCTTTCAGTCCTTAGCCCCTTTCCCTCTCTTAGCCTCCCAGTTTGTATCACATCCTTGCAGTTTGTATGAGAATATCATTTCCTATATCTGTCTCTTCCTCCCATTCTCTTTTACCAGCATCCGTTTCTCAATTACCCAGCAACCCATTACTCTCATTTTCAAGATCTACCCCATCCTTACGGTCAAGCTCTCATCTTCTCAGTGGCTCATTCAGGCTCTCAGCCTAACTTTTTCTGCCAGTCTCCCAGTTCTGATAACTTGGTTTTTCCACATACAGGCCTTCCCGTTTCGTTCTCTCACACAGAACCTTTAGGTTTTTCTCGTCCAATATTTTTTTCTACCTGTCTATCAGCCATCTTTTCAGTCTACCAGCCCACTTTCTCTATCAGCATCTTTATCCTATCCCTTTTTCATATTATCAGTTTTTTTTTCCTTTTCAATTAGCCTCCGTGTCTCAGTTTCAATCTAAACTTCCAGTACCTTTTCGTGACTCCGATTACCTCTTTTATTTCCTCCTTTTTTCTGCTTATTATTCAAACTTACAGTTTTCTTTCTCCTCTCAGACTCCCGCTTCTGCCATCAGCCTCTCACCTTTCCAATTTCTCTTAGTCTCCCAGTCCCCATTTCTCAACTCAACAGATTTATTTTTCATGACCTTCGAGACTCTATCATAATTCTAGTGACTCATATTTCCCAGCATTTCTCTTTTTCATGCTTTCATGATTTTTTGCATCCTCTCAGGCATTCTTTTTCTCCACAATATACTCTGTCAATCTTCTGTATTTCCAGTCAAATTACCGTTTTCCCAGTCGCTCTTCCAAACACTCTCACACTCCCTCTCCAAAACTCGCTATCACTTTTATTTTTTCTGCCTCTCTTAACGCCCCTTCCAGTCTCTCAGAATTCTAATCCCTCTTTTCCAGTCAATACACCAGCCTCAGCCAGAAAGTCTCTTCAGGTTCGCATTATTTCAGTTAAATCGTCTCTCTCTTTTTCACCTTTTGCTTTTCTGTCATCCTCTTAGTCAGTCTGACATTTTCACAGTCTCTCATTTATACTTATTATTTCCCCTTCACTTGTGATCCAAAACCAGATAAAACACTTCCCCTTGTCGAGTGGGTCAGCCTAGCACAACTGATAATACCTTCGCGGGTCGAAACGTAAATGAATGGTATTCTAGTTCATCTAGTTGCCTTGCAGTGAAAGACAGAGGACGAATTTAGTTCGGCGAGTCGAAACGTAGATGTATGGTGCTCTAGTTCATCTAGTTGCCTTGTAGTGAAAGATAATGACCGCCTTGGGGAGTCTCGTTTATTTTTGATATTCGAGGATTGTGACTTCTGTTAATCACATACATGGCGTCTTTTTAGGAGGTGATGACTGTTGCGTCATATTCATCGAACTAACATGCTGTCTAGACGCATCTGACTATTAAATTCCTGGGAACGCGATGATTACTGCCGGTTGCTAGGTACTCTAGTTTCTTCAGGGAGAGTGCGCGGTGCCTGAACAGATCTGTATCTGTTGAGTGGGGAGGGTGAGTGTAGACCCCATGTGACCCATTGTACATCCTCCCGAGGAGTTGTCCTCTTAGGTCATCGTCCATCCTGTCCTGAAAGATGGACAGGTCTGTAGGAGAAATCCCCTCTATATCGGCAGGTGTAGGCCAAGGACATACACTCTTTTATTGACGATAACTCCGGACACTCGCATAAGACATGCCGGACAGTTTTATCTTCCACTAGCCCCATAATATGGAGGTGTTTCCTTACTTGATAGTGGTCAGTCAGAAATCCTACTGTTAAGCGAGGGTTTTCCTGGTCATCGCCAGATATTTCTTCGGCACCAGCTTCTCAGGGTCAACCAGGGTGATCCTGGCAAGCTGCATCCTTTGATTACATCCCATCTCTTCAGGGATTGAGTATGGTTGTGACGTTTGGTTGGTTCCGCAATTGTCGAAGTCATCAAGCTGTAGGTGTCACTTACCTGAACAGTTGATCTTGCTTATTATAAAACATTGACATAGGTGTTGTATCGAAGGAAAGATGTAATACATTCCAATTTTCAAGTGTCTTGACACATTTGATTTCACCAAGAGCGGTACATATCAGAAATACGTGACGGACTGTGGCTGCTCATCACTCAACTCAGCACAACTCGAACTTCACTGTTCAAGATCTCTTTCATCTGTATAACTGCGTTTATGTGGAATAAACTTCCTCAGAACGTTTTTCCAAAAGGATTCAATCTCCAACGTCGACTTTTGGAATTTCTTCCTGACGTTTAGCTGGTGCGAGTTGCTAGCTTCCTCAGAAGTTCATACATCCTGAGTTCATCTTGCTCCCATCCATCTCCCACGAGAAATGCATTCAAATCGCGCAAAAATTTTCAGTTTGTTTCACCATCTTCAGCATTTCCTCCACCGTTTCCTGTCCACTCCTATTACACTCCGCCGTCAAAAACATTCGCGTTACATTAAAAGAGCAATTATCCCATAATGCCGGCAACAATAGTTTCTCGTCGTCGAGCGAGTGGGGAGCGTGGAAAGCAATCAAAACTTCGTCTGTGAAAGTTGGAGTGACGTTTTTTTCGCGAAAACTGCTGTTTCCACCATGCCTAGTTGAAATGCCTAACACGTAATATTTCGCATTCGAGTTGACTTGACGAAAGTTTATCGGTCCGCTCGAAACTTCTGAATTTGAACTTTGGTTATTTTCAAGCACAAAATATAGCACAACTCCTCGCAAAATCCAAAAACTCATCAAGTTGGTCATGCGACGTGGTCACAACAACAACTCTTTTAAAAAATATGGAAATGGAATGATATAGGCGTAAGTGAAGTGATCAAAATGTACAGTGATAGTACAGTTTAAATGCTGCGTTTATTCGACACGGAATGACCCAAGTTGAACTTAATCTCGACATTCAAAGGCATTGAAAACACATTTTTAGTCATGACCTATCTGTATACCAATGTAATCTGTTATACAGTGTGTCAATTTTAAAACTTACAATGGGCTATATCTCTCGAACGACAGCTGATATCGAAAAATGCTTGAAACCCATTGTAAGTTTTAAAATTGTCACACTGTATATAGTTTTCCAGCAGGCAATTTCGATCTTTGACAATTGATAAAGGCCATGTTGTTGAAGCTACATCTGTCAAATTGGTTGTCAATTATTCAGTCTGTTTCGCCAAATCATCAAGGATGGATATAGTATTCAAAAACACGAGCAAATAATAAAATTGTTTGATCAAAATGGGTACTCTGTTAGGACAATGTTTTGCGTCGTGACTTGAGCCTGCACCCGTATAAAATTCAACTGACACGCAGGAACCGAAGGTAAACGACCATATACAACGACGTATGGTAGCTGAAGGGGCTACGGAGCAGTTGGGAACTGACCCTTATGTTCATAGAAAAATCACCTTAGCGATGAAGCCCATTTCTGGATGAATGGGTACAATTTGTGAAATTGTCGAATTTAGGACGATACCAATCCACATGAGATCCAAGAGCGTCCAATGCATCCCGAAAAGGTCACTGTTTGGAGTGGATTCTGGGCTGGCTGCGCCGTCGGTCCATATTTCTCTGAGAAAGACGTTAGCCAGACCATCACTATTAACGGCGGACACCACAGGTCAATGATTACTAACATTTTTTGGCATGAACCAGATGATCAGCACATCAACGACATGTGATTTAAACTAGACGTGCCACACAGTTCATGCCACATTGGATATTCTGCACTAGCGATTTGAGGATATGGTCATCTCACGCGGTGAGCTGGCCACCTAGTTGTGGGGTCTGTCAAATTCAGTCTGAATCATGCGCCAGAGTCATGGAAATTTTGGACGTTTAGATGATATTCTTCATTTTATTCAAATTTATAGAGAGGAAGCGGTTAATGGAATATCCTTTACAAGTAAGCGCTGCTTACGAAAACACTACAGAGGACTAAAACAACCAATATCAGTGATGACCGATGCTCCCAAAGTTTTGTATACAAAACTAGCACGGAAACCCAATCGTGCCACATTCAAAACATAAATCTTCCCCACGTCTCTAACCCTTAACGAACGCATGCGACGAAATCTGCATTCAGACACAATTTGGTAGATAAAAACTTATGAAATCTGACCTACATTTCGAAATCGGATTGCCAGTGATGCGGAACGCCGCACGTAGTGAAGTCGCTGGACGCCGCGACAGCTATGAAAATATGCAAATCTCTTCTCATTATTTGTAACCACAACTCGTCTCTGCGAACTCGAAAAATCATTAAAGAGATGACGTGATATCAGACCACGCGAAATTTCCATACTGAAGAAGTCGGGGCTTAAAAAAACCTCTTCAGATTCGCCGAGTACGAATCCTGCGAGACCGTATGCATTTATCGTTCCCGTCACACTCTGAAAGCAGGAACGGCGTGTTGATTTATTTGAAATGTCATGAAATTTCGCTTTTGAAAATACTCAACAACACTCTGACATAACTTGTTTTTTCTAACGGAATATACCAGCGATCCTCTCTTTTTTGACATGAATATTTTAGGATGTAGGGGATAATGAGGAGTTAAAACCCTCTTCTCTGCATGATCCAAGAACACGAGGCAGCAAGAATTGTTCTTTATGAACGGCCTAGTTTTTGAAACTGTATAAGGGGACTATAAGCGCCCTTTCACATGGGGAGCTTCACGTCTCCCGCTCCCGAAGAGGAAGGCTCTTAGCGCCAAAATACAACGAGTTCAATGGAGCTTTCAGAAGAGGAGCGGGAGCCACCACGTCTCCTGTACCTAGACCTGGGGAGCCACGTCCCTGCACCTCGAGCCGGGGAGCCACGTCTCCTCCTCAATATGCAAAAGGATGAGTAAGGGCTTCCACACGAGGAGTGACAACGGCTCTACCTTCTTGACGCTTCACACTATTTATCAAGACAGATTACGATGTGCAGATGTTGATTAGTGTTGTCTGCAACCAACCCGCTCTTTGGGATAAGGACAGAAATGAAGTCGTTAGAAGTTGGATGGAAGTCTGGAAGGTGCTCAACGTAGATTTTGCAATCCGTCCCATTCATGATCGTTGACGTTTCTGTCGTCGAAATTTGTGTCGACGGTATAGAAGGTATGTGGTAACAGCTCGCGTGCGATCCATTCTAGGACTGACCTCAAAGAGCCTAGGAACTTAAAAGGCACCCGGTGAGAATGGGCTATAGCTAGGAGTAATAAATGCTCCCCTATAGGAGCAAGAGACGTCAAGCTGCCCATGTGAAAGAGTCTTAACTCTGTCACCAAGTTGGAACTCGTTCAGCAAGGGGTCTTCTTAATATGCGCGTTAATATGCGCGATGCATCACAGTAAGGCGATATTCATCGTGAAATTTGCAGCCCCGTATGAAATATGGAGATCTCTGCATACTCTAGCCAGAGCATTTTATTAAAGTAGTTGTCTTGAGAACTGGAGTTCTTGGTAGAATGGTGCCATTCATACCATTCGAATCTCAACATCACACCGGTATGTCGCAATACGAAAGTGATCTTGAAAGCCCAAATTCGGAAGACTGTGTTAATATTGGCTCATTACGTTTTTTCAGGGCACACGATTCTTGGACCCAATGATCACGGTGTAGCGAGTGGTCATTAGTTATTAATTCTAGCGTGCCCCCTGTAATTTTGGAACTTCGGGGAAGGGTATCAACAAAAAAAAACTAATAAGGCGTTTCCAACACATAAACCCAATCATAGGAAAATACGAACAATATACCTAACGATAGGAAAATATCAGCAAAGACATACTATAAAAAATATACGAAATATTGCAGTGGAAACAAAAATGAACAAATTTCCGCTCAACGTACCTCAATTCCTTGATCTTGTAAGAGATTTAATTCCATACTCTTAACGAAAAAACTCCATCGCTTTGAAGTTCTAACACTGTGAAGATGAAATAAATCCATCGTAAGTCTAAAAGTGGATTTTCCGAGATTAATTTTTGCTGCACCTGAACTTTCTTATTAATTTTTTATCTCCGCCTGCCATCGTTACATGCCTTTGATCCGATAATCTAATGAAGGTCGAGGAAAACTAATTTCGATGTTGTTTTTTTTCAAGAAATTGCCAAAGTTAGCAAATATTTTGCAAAGTAAAATATAATGAATGATAACGAAGTATTTTTTCACGAAGACGTAAAAAAACGGTAAAGTTTTTTTGTCGTGTTTTCTATAAACATAAAACGATTATTACTGACCAGTGAGCCGCCACGGTTCCGCAGGGGTGCAATGCTGATACTAAATATACATATAAACGCGTTATTTATGGGTATGCACCTCAGGCCCCCTGGCCGGTACCGCCGCAATCGCTGTAATATCTTCGAAAATATTCATTATAATTACATGCTGTAAAGGGCAATAAATTAAATGCACAATGTATTTGAGGTACTTAATTGGATAAGGACCAATGCTGTATTGCTTAAAATCGCTTCGTAAAAAAGTGAAGGATAAAAAAATGGTTATTGTGGGTTATTCCTAGGAGATAGACATATACCATCGCGGACTTTTTTGTAGACCTCAAAGTAGTAGTACATTAATTTCACAATGTTGCCTTATCTACTAGTCAGGTAAATGTGATAACTAGTAGATAAGGTACCATTGTGAAACTAAGACGCTGGTATCTAGCAGAGGTATAGTTCAAGTAAACAATATAGTGCAACCTACATTCCAACATCTCCCCTTTAATAATACAGTTAACGAGCTGACTGATTTCATTATTCAATAATCATTTCTAATTATATAAGAATCACAACGTTTATATAGGTGAGTGGGAAAGTAGGCATTCAAATAACAGGGTGACAATTGAAAATACTTCTGAATACTACTTACATATATATACAATCGACCGCTTCAAAAACACTAACTTTCTTCAAAATCTTCTGATAATTCCTCTTTCATATTCGGTCGGTAGTCAAGCGGTTCGGCGTGGGTGATTTGTTCACTCACTCGAATTGACTGCCGTGTTGGTCGGTGGTTCAAGCCCTAGTCTGAACGATCGATCTTCACTTGCTATCGTTCAACCCGTGTTAGGAATCACACGTTAAAAGGCAAGACCTCGTTAATCCTTAGCTCGCACAAGTTTCGACTTCTGAGGGTTGTCGTTCGTAGGGGTGCGACAGCTGGTTAACGGAAAAACAGATTTTTTTGAACAGATATTTTCCCTCTAGAAAATATCTGTTCAATTGAAATTACTTTTTTAATCCTTTTCTGTCAGTCTTCTTCGATAATATTAGATACTTCTTCTTTAACTAGCTCTATCACCTTCCTATCAAATTTTGGAAAATTATTTTTACACATGAAGATTTGTTTCAATTTTCCCCAAATCAACTCAATGGGATTGAAAACACTAAAATAGGCGGGAAGTCTCAGTATGGTGTGTCCATACTTTTCAGCAATACTCTCAAGGGCATACACTTTTGCAAATGTTTTTGTCTATAAAACTTTAAATAATTGGTATTAGGTATAGTTATCTTCAAAATACAAATTGCTATCTATTAAAAAACTTTGTATTTCATCTTTCCTCGAATTTTTATTCGGTACTTTGATGAGCTGTCGATTTGTCAAGAACTATAACACTATTCGCATCCGAATTTGGGATCAAAATGTTTTCAAATCATTTCTCGAAAATATTTGCTTTCATGTTCTTATGGTAGTCAACAATTTCAAAGAATTTGGAACCCATCCTTTACTTCCTCCGCAATGCACAATTAGTCGCGATCCTTTTTTTTTTGCAAGCATGTTAGGCGTACACATTCTCGAACCATTAGTCCACCCTTTCGTAACTGTGTCGTGAGTGTCATACCAAGTTTCGTCCAAATAGAAAATTTGCCGTTGTTCTCGTCTATATTTAGTTATTTGTTCGAAGTATTTGTTAAGCAATTCCACTATTCTTCTGCTTTCCATAACTGCTTATATTATTTCAAATCTAATCCTAGTTTCTTTATCCAATTCTGAAAAGTTTTGTAACAGCGGCTCACGTTATGGCCGGAAGTATTCAATTTCTTCCTTATGGTTTCAGTTGTAGGAATCTCACTGCTTTTGTAACAGCAGTATATTGTTTTTTTTCAATGATTTTATTAGATGAACATCTAAAGGTTTTGGTAATCCCGTATCACATCGCGTCTTGCGTTCATAAGGTTTCTTTTCGATTATTTTACGTACAGTTTTCGGTCAAATCTGATATTGCTTGTAATAGTTCGTTTCCCTCGAAACCCAACTTGAATGTAGTTTCTTACATACATTGAAACCTGCTCTCTGTGTTTCAATATTCAAATGTATCCGAATCTTATTCACTGGTATCCCTTTTTCGCATTGTTCACCATCGCTATTGGAATCACTACACTGGAAAAAGTCTGCACTTCATAAATCCATCAGGCAATGCCAATCACTCAGATAGGAGACATAACCATTTCAAACCTCCCTCACTACAGCACCATCTACAGATTTAATCCGAATCCAGGAAAGGAAAACAAATAAATATCCTGCGCTGACTTTCCATGTCTTCATCCTTCTACAAGATGGCACCAGTGGTCACGAAAACAGTAAAAATCAACCATTTTTATTACTTCCGCAGTAATTATTTTAAATTGTGACTGGGAGCTGGCAGGACAGATTTATGGATGGCAAACATTTACAAAATGATAACAGTGGAATGTAAAACACGTTCATGGATATGAGAGCCAGAATACACTCTTCATTCAAGAAAAGATGAACTTTTTTAAGATACCGAATTGATGTAATGAATGAATTAAATCGGTAAAAGTTTCTCAGAATAATTGGCGAAAGTCATTCATCATATATGTCTTTGTTTAATTTTTCAATTTTTTACAATATGTAACATATCATTAAAACGTTTGGAAATTCTTTTTTGTGGATCTCTTTCATTGTTTTATTATCAAAATAAATAGAACTGTTGTTTAAATCAACACAAAACGATTAATTTCATTCATAACTGTGTAACACAACACTGCTGGCGAACGAAACGGGTATTTGTCTAAAATTTATGGTGACGCATTATCTGTGAATACTTGACACACATAAAATTCTTATAAGAAATTATTCAATAACAAACAGAACTGATTTCAAACTTGTTAAGCTTTCTCGGGCATAAACTGTATCAGTATCTTTATTAGAATTTCTTTAAATTCAAAGGAGGTATTTTTTAGGAGATATTGATTTTTGGGAAAGGCTTTGGCTTTCTACTTCCCCATCTTTACTTAAAAACTATGGGAATCTTCCAAAGAAAAAAGAAAGAAATACATTTCAAAATAAACTGTTAATAAAGATGTTGATAAAGACGTAATTTTCAGACACAAAATTGAAATAAAAAGCCCTTTTGCAACACCTACCTTGATATAAACCGGTTCGTTCTGCAAATGTGTTCGGTCCTTCAGACTTCAGAGTATCATTTCGCGAAATAGGCTGAAGCGGACAACAAACAACAGGTTTGTCATCGCCCCATCTGTCTGTGAACGAGGTAACTAACCGCATATCCGAAATTTGACCAATTCCTCGTATAACATACAGTGTAGGGAGTTGAGACTGAACGAATTGTTCTTTTAGATGATTTGATTTATAGCCAGTCTTCAAGTATTATCCACTGACTATATGTGGAAGTGACATTTAAACAGTGAAAAACTTGGTGGCCAAAACAAATGTTTTGGTGGAATTACAAATGAAATGTACACACCATATTCAAGGCACACATCGTGATATCGGAAATAGATCGAAGTAATATAGCATAGTAAACCTCCCGGAATAGAATGCGGCAGCTCATTATGCAAAACGAATCCCGACACAGTCATCGTTGCGCTTGGTTGAACATGGCGATAAAACTCGGTGAACAAAACACTTCCTTCTCTTTTTTTTTATATTGGCGAAGAAAAACACAGGCGTATAAAATAAATTTCAAACTATTCGGTCCGCCCGTTGTTTTCCAGGTCGCTGAGTACCCTGTTCTGATAAAGTTGGAGCCTAAAGACAGCAAAAGTCTGCAAAAAAAATTGTGAACTGTTTTGTTTTTTGCGCAATTCCTATGTTTTTGGTGTCAAAAAAAATGAGATACTCCTATTGTTATATTTTCGTTTGTAGGAAGCATCTGAGACGTATCTCTTAAGCGTCCAACAGTAGCCATCATTGAGGCGTTCCATTTTCCCTGTTATCTTTTCTTCATCTCTTAAATATTTTGGTGAAATCATTCATCTTATTATTCACTCTCACCTTAATTTTCTGGAGAGTAGTCGATCTGGGAATCAAGAAAATATACTATCAAACTCGTTAGGCAACCTAAAGCTTGAAATTGAAATTCTTTTGAAGATTTGTTCGTGGTTAGGGTTTTTTTTTCATTGCCTGAAAATTTCTCCACCCTTCCCTTTGAGCCATAAGCCGTCTAATATCTAGTCCAATGAAAACACTTTCCTTCAACTTTGCCTCTGAGAGGCCTGGAAACTTTGACATTGAGTATTTGAAGCAATTTCCATCTCTTGGAAGCGACTTCATCAATCCCAGCTTTATGTGAAGCGGTGGTAGAAAAACTTTATGGAGAGGCCCTGAAGTTTCATGGAGGACGTTCTTTTCTCCAAGGCCAACACTGTTTGGTCGTGATTTGCTGGGTCACTGTTAATTCACATACACCAAAAATCAAGGAAATTTGGTAAGCCCAGATTGTTATCCTAACACCATGCCCGAGATTTTTAAATCACCACGCACTAGCAAACCGTGGTCTTTATATTTCAATTTGTAAAGAATCAATTCCAGGTTCTTGTAGGTTTTCCTAAGGTGTACAGAATGACCGACAGGAATGGAGGCATAGAAACCGCCATTGTGAAGAACAACTGCTTCAAAGCTTCTTTTGAAGCATCTATGAAGATACACCGCTGTGCTGGGTCATATGAGATGAATGTATCCATCAAACCTTCAATATTGGTACAACAAACCAACTCGTCCTCTTGGGCAAAGTAGGGCATAGGGCATATAAAAATATATACAGGGCTATTCAAATTCACATAGAGTGTCGATTAAATTGTTGCGTATTTTAGGGACCTATTCAATGATGTAAAAAATCGAATATAGCTCTTTTGGTTTTGAAGATATACAGAAAAAACCAAAAAATCCCAATTCTTTAAGGCGCTCTGACAGCGCTTTAAAGATTTTCCTGTAGAGCTTTGAGCTTCTTTATAGGACAAGTACAAACTCCTTCAACACATAGAGTTGGGAACATATTTTCCAAACGATTCACGAACAAACTGTCATTTGTCATGAAAGTCGACAGATTAACGAGACGTAAAATCATTTTTCTCAGAGACACTGACGAAATGTACCTCTCAAAAAGCTCTGCGAAACCATATAACAAGAGAATTAGTTTACACATCCTGGACCGCGTGCAGTTCATTATGCAAAACGGAGGCTGCGATTGTTTGAACGTGGAGATAAAACGAATCAAATGAATGCAGTCTCTTTGTAGTCGCTCGTTTGTTGGAGCCATTAAGGGGCGTTTACATTGGCGGTAAAATTGCGACAGTACTTGGGCCAGTGAGTTTTCATTACTAAATTTAGAAGAGTACATCATTTACAACACATAAAACTAACGAGTCCTTTACACAAAGCTGTCCTTATTCATCAAATGCTTTGACAAAAAATCATTATTAGCCAACTAAGCTGTAAAGTAAAACAAAAACAGCTGTTTTCACAAATCGTTGTGGTGTTTTGTAGTCCCGTTTGCGAAAGCACTTTATTTTTCCTATTCATCAGTTTCTCATGTACCACAAAAATACTATCACAAATTCACAATTGAACAGTTCCAAATCCCAAAACAGTAAACATTACCTATATTTCACATTCAGGTGTATCAGCTGTTTACAGTGACGTCATATGGACTGGTCATTGAAGACAGGCCATTGACTCCAACAACTTAAAAAAGATAAGAGATTGACGTCTTGGCATTTACGTCTCTCATACACTTAACGCCAGATATAAAGTCACCATGTTTTACGTATTGCATACTTTTGGGATTTGATTTGTCACATAGTGCTGTCACAGTAGAATAATACAACAAGTAGGCTCTCTAACCACGTGATCCGACCGAGTTGCCGGGGACCTTCGACCGCTCTTAGGATGAGATTCTCATCAACGCGTTCAGTGCTGTAGTATCGAAGGATTTGACGGTACCACGGACATCAGATTAGTTATAATAAACGGTCGGAAATTGATATTGTGTTTACACAGTTACATGGAGTCCTGTAAACTCCCGCTGATTTGAGTGGATCTCTGCCGTCTTTGGCTAATATCAGATACTCCGATATTTTCTTCGTTGGTTTGAAGACGATGTTGATTGTCTCCTCCTTCAGAATTTCACCGATTCGGTTGGTGACACCTTCTATATATGGCAGATAGACAATGCCTTGGGGTTCATCTTCACTGGTGTATCTCTTCTTCTCCCTTGGACGCGAAGCTCGGGTTATGTCTTTTATGTCGTAGCATTTCGCTTGTAACACAGTTGTAACACTAGGGTGTTGAAGACGGTTCGTTTCAGTTTTGGAAGATGGTTGGATCCATTATGTAGCTATCGACCTGTATGTGTTTTCTTCCTGTACACATTATGGCCTAGTTGATTACCTTCCTTGATAACTAAAACATCAAGGAATGGGATTTGGGGGTTTTATTCTTATTCCATGGTGAACTGGAATTTTATGAAAGCTAGTCAGATGCTTTAGGAAGTTCTGAAGTTTTTCTTTTCCATGGCCCCCAATGACAACGAACGTGTCATCTTCATAACTCAACCAGTGCTTCGGTCGTTTTTCTGAATAGATTTCTTCAAATTTCTCTATATAGAAAGTTGCCACCACCGGGATAAGCAGACTGCCCAAGGCGATCCTATCATCTTGTTCATGAAAGGTTTTACCCCATTGCAAATAAGTTGCTGTTAGTGGATGTCGAAGTAAGTTGATGTCTTGTGGAAAGATCTCCTCTATGTAACTGAGGGATTCATCAGGTGGTGAATAAGGATACAATATCGAAGCTAACTAAAATGCCGTTTGGCATTTTAGTACGTCTTGAACGGACGGCTTAGTCTCCCCAACATGTTTCTGCAGCATTTCCGACAAATGCTTGTCGAGTTTGTAGGTTGGTAATCCTATGGCACTTGATATCGGTCTCAGTGGTATATCATCTTTGTGATTTTAGAGCCTCGGTGGTAATGCTTCTGATCTGCAAAGTTTCTTTTTTATCTCTGGTGGTAATGCTTCTGATCTGCAAAGTTTCTTCTTTGTCTCGGGTGGTAATGAAAGTTTTTTTCATCAGTTTATTGGTCTTTCTCAAGATTTTTGCTGTTGGGTCTTTTTGTAATATTCTGTACGTTTCTTGGGACAGACCGAGAAGTCTGCAGTCGCTGAACATATACTGTACGACGGGGAACACAAGATCCTATTCGAAAATACCGAGAGGGTAGGAACGTCTAATCATTATTCAACAAGAATGTATTTAGAAGCCATAGAAATACACAAACACCAAGCGAACTTCAACAGAAAGGAAGAGAGAACATATCTACCAAAGATCTACTCAATATTGAAAAGTGCCAAAACGAAGCCATGTCACTCAAATCGCGCGGGAAGTACGCCCGAACCCGCCATTACAGAAAGTGTGCGAAAAATCAGAACTATAAATGATACGGCAGAAATAAGAGCTTCAGTTTCTGTTGACACGTCAAGAAGAGTACTGAAGATGACTGCCGCAGTTGCAGTTGAAACGTTTGAATATTATAACCAAAGAAGACCATGGCAAAACCCGGAAACTTACCAAAACAAATTACAAAATGGTGACAAACATATGATTCTATATCAAATATCCTGTTTTGTTTTTATCTACATCTATGTTATTCATTTCTTATCAAACTTGAAACAACTAAAACAGTACAGAAAAAAGGCAACTCCAGTTGCCAATATAAACGCGCCCTAATGTCCCATTCTGAATGACAAAAGAAATGCGAATGCATCTTGGAACAAAGCTGCGAAGAAAAAGGAAGCGAATGAAATGCGAAAATTATAATAAATTTCAAAGTAATGCACAAAAGCACATCGCATTTTTCCAAAGGAGTTTATGAAGCACGCTTTTCAGTTTCAGCATTCGTATGCAAGCGAGGCGTTTAACAAAGTTACAAAGAAATAAGTTGTACACTGACTGCGAACAAGCAATTCCAAAATGCGAAATAATACTGCAGAAAAATCGCATTCAAGGAAAGTAACCTGTGTTGTGTTCCATAAACATGAGTAGTTTTGATAGATAGGAATAATTGGGAAAGGAAAAGATTTTGACAGCTAACGCTATGCCCGTGTCTGCCCGCGTTCGGGTCGCGTTTTCGGCGATGGCGCTTCATTGCTTAGACCGCTCTTCTACCCCCGGGCATCGTCCCCCGTCGTCTTAGGTAGACGTGAAGCGTAATTGATTATTGCGTTGCGTTTATATTAACGTGATAACTTTTGAACGATTCGTCCAAATTACTTAGTGTAGAAGACAAAGTTTACTCCATCTTGATACAAAAAAAAGATGAGGGAATCTTCCAAAGAAAGGAAGGAAGTAATCAATTTGAAAATAAGTAACTCTATACATGGATGTGTAGATTATGCGAAGAAGTAACTTTCAGATACAAACTGAAAGAAAGTCCTCCTGAAACAGCTACTTTCATATAAACATTGAATTACACGAAAGAAAAAAATTCTTTCGAAACAAATACTTCTATATGAACACTGAATTATACAGAAGATACTTTTCTCTACTCAGTTTGTATTTCAAACATTCGTTGTGGAATAAAAATCAGATATCATTCACATGAGTTCTACTTTGAATTAATGGTAACAAATTGCACTTACATGGAACACTGTCATCCTCACTGGTATACATCGATGTTTCACCTTAAGACTGCCTCCAATTTAGTCCTGCAACAATTCTCACAGCAAATTTTTGCAGAGCGAAAACACGTGACTAAGAGGTACATGTACTCCAGTCAAGAATACCATATCGCAGATGACAGTTGATGTTTGCATAATAAACGATTAGTAGTATGTTTTCGTGACAATGATTTGATAAAAACTTCAACGCACAACCATTTTTTCTTAACTTTTTACAAAGTATATCGACGTGTGGTTCCCAGCACAATTTATAGGCGATTGTTAGTCCAAGCAACTTAGTCGTTTCACTAGCATATACATTCATGTCATTGTCCTTGAAAATTTGAAACTGTTCCATTATTTCCCCCAAAGTGAATTTCATCAAAGAGGTTTTAGATACATTTACCGTTGGATGATTTATTTCGGACCATTCCATTACTTTATTGTATACCATTTCTGATGTTAGTTCAGTAGTATCTTTGCCAGTTATGAGTAGATTTGTACCATCAGCATATGATATTACTTGGACTTTAGAGATGTCAAGAAGGAATTAAATAAGATTAGAAATAACAAAGGTCCAAGAATTGAGCCTTGGGGAGCTCCCTGTTTAACAATGAGAGATTGGCTCTGAGTTGTGTTGATGATTACACTCTGGGATCGATCAGCTAAGTATGATCGTATGAGGTCATGATCAACACAATCAAAGGCCCGAGAAATGTCAATAAATAGCCCACAAATCTGGACTTTTCCATCCAAGGCTGTTATTACATTTTCTTGAAAATTATATAAAGCAGTTTCAGTACTTGACTTGAAGATAGCAACTTATTCATAGATAAGAAAGAAAGCAGTTGATTTTTTATCCAAAACGAGTTATTTTTCTTCGTGTAATAATCTCACGCGGTCCCTAATTGCCAAACGTCATTCATTTACTCTCATCCGACGAGATACAGCTTTCGCATTGTTCAGATCGCCTTTGAATCTCCCGCAAACTACAATCCCCCTCCAGCCGCCCTCTCATTAGAGCGTTCCGCGACCCATTTTTTTTCTCGTCGAACATCACTGGAGAAACGAATTCGAGGACAAAGTCGACTCTGATCGAATTTCAGCGATCCCATTCCGGTCGTCCGCGGAGAAAATCAAGTTAAAGGAAGAAGCGGAAAATATAATTTTTCCAGTAATACGTCGGCGATGTCGGGTAGTCTAGTTCGCAAATTTGCCATTTTATCGAAAAGCCATTTTTCTTTGAGAAAGTAGCATTTTTACGGCCGGGAAACACGTACTTCCCGGACTAGGCCATAGGCGGATCCATCCAGATTCAAAGGGGGGGGGGCTGACCAAAGTACGACTTTATCAATGACACATAAAAATATTGTTTTAATTTTCCTTACTTTCATGCGTTAATTGGGCCATATTTTCAAAAATTGTATTAATCTAAGTAATTACTCAGGGTTTTATCTTTATAAATGTTTGCACAGAAATACCATAAGTGTTGAGCTTGTAAGTAAAATTATTATGATGTAAATGAACACACCTTCATTTTGTATGACCATAACATGGAACAACAAAGAATACAATAAAGTCGATAATAGAAATACTGATATAAATGAATATTATAATAGTTATTTATGTATCAAGGGAATTAGGAGGGCCTTAATTACCGATGGCAAAGTTTGCGTCCCGAGGGCCTCTGGCCTCCCCTTTAAGGGACTGTATCTTAACAAGGGATGCTCCAATGAAGTTTCTTTATGTGAAAGATCCTATCTTTTTTTCGATGAAGAATCACCTCCTTAAATGTTTTACACTTATTCAGTTACACCCTGTATAAAGTGACCTGTGTAGCTCTCATACATGTATTTTCCAAGCCATTTCACAATCAATCTGGGAATTTCTCCTGTTTTATTCAATATGGAAATCATACCCGGAACTTCACTCCCCTGCGTTCAGCAACTACGCCCCCTATTTTTCTCAATGGCATGGGGGGTCGAATGATACATCATTAGAAAGGTATTTTGTCCCTCTATTACTCCTGTAATTTTTGTCGAAATTGGTTCATTCGTTATTGAGAAATTAAATGTTGAACGTTTTATACAAGATAAAATAGAAAATTCGCTGGAGGAAATCAAGTGTTCAAAATAACCTACATTCAATTCCATACAATAATCCAGTCTACTTTCGAAATCGTTCCTTACATTATTGAAGATGTCCGGAGTCAGATATCTGCATTCCAGAACAATTCTCTGTTGCATGTCTTCTGTTTAACGTATTGATGACTCACGTTGTGGTCTGGATGATTCGCATTATAAATTCTTGCAGCAGCTTTAGCACATTTATTATTTCGATAATAATAGGTTGCAACAATTTCTATTCTTTCTTCAGTAGAGTTACCCACGTTGGAACACAGTGAACAAGGATGACTGAATAATAATTCGTGAAGAAGTGACAGTTGCCAACTATTTACAGTGTCGTCCATTTCAAAACGTTTACTAATAATTAAATGAATTCTACAAATCTAGAAGACCTGCGACAGAGAATTGTTGGAGAATGCCGATTTCTGACTCCGGATATCGTCACTAATGTAAGGAACCCTTTCGAAAGTAGACTGTATTATTATATGGAACTAGTTTGAGGTGATTTTGAACACTTTATTGATTTATTGTGTTGCCATTGATATTAATTTCGTTGATTCAATTTCTCAATAACGAATGACCCAATTTCGTAAAAAATTACAGAGGTAATAGAGGGACAAACGATCTTTCGAATGATGTATCACTCGAAACCCCATGCCACTGAAAAAATAGGGGGGTAGTTGGTGACCGCAGGGGGGGTAGTTTCGGAATTAGTCAACTAGAAATAAAAATTGACGTGCTCTTTGAAATTATCGATTACAGGTCCGTTTCTGACTTACAGAGGGGCCAAGTTTTCGTTGTTACGCCCTATATATCACGAATTTATCGAGATATGGAGATACAAAAAGACACGACATCAAAACGTACAAAACTTTTTGAAACAACCTAATAGTTGAATAATAAATGCGTTATGAAATTTTTTTTCTTCAGATTGACAAAAATCAATTGTCTCTCAAACAATGCATTTGTTTATAACAATTCTTCAAACAATATGAATAAAAAACAAAAAAATCGTTAATGTAGCTTTTGTATCTGGGAAAACAAACCAGTTGAAATATTTTATAAAATATGTTCCAATGCTTTATGTTCCCAACTGGGAAAGATTCAGTCCAATTCACAATATTTTTGTTGATTCGTGATTTAACGTTATTAAGATGTAACAACTTTTCTTAACTTTTTTATCCTCTACATTTGAATTTTCCTGTTTTTGTCGAACCACAAGCAGTTACTTTGACATCATCTGAGCTACCGGTAAAATCGCCTCAACTAAAAATGGAACGCGATCGATGAGTTTCAAAATATTATCGGGACGTTACTCACGAGATATAAGGTTTGATGTGTATTTCATTTTATATAAGCCACCATAAGCTCCTGTCGTAAATACGGACGGGAAATAAAGTGGCGTCCGATTTAGATTGGGGTTTATTGTTGACACATTGAGTGGCACAATGTATTAGACGTCAGGATCAAATTACAACGAAGGACTTTCTAGGACACGATGGATTCCATATACATCACGGATAGATAATCCATTGAATAATTGATAGCTTCACTTCATTGAGTTAAAAAAGCAATAGTCTCTCGGGTATAGTCGAAGTAACCGTTATTGTGAATACTTAAAGCTATCGGCATCTCGGCCAAAAAACCAATGCAGAGAAATAATGCCGCTGCGAACTGGTCCACGTGGACTGAAGAATTGGATAATCGTATTGGATGATTTTTACTCACCGAGTTTTATGAGTGGCTGAAGAGTCATAAAATTAAATTTAAAGTCATGTTAAGGTGACGAATATAATGTGGGGATGAGTATCGCCGTTGTGTCGTCAATGTTCAGTTCAGGACTGATCGCGATTTGAGTGTCGAAATTCGATATTGGTGCAGTTATAATTACTTAAAATGTTTGTTATCTGTTTAAAATGTGACGTCCTTGGACAAGTACTAATAGTAATAGCGAGTGTGATAACAACGCAGACTTTTTCTTGTGTAGTGATTCCAATAGCGCTGGTGAACCAATGGAAAAAGAGATACATACCAATGAATAAGATTCGGATACATCTGAATATTGAAAAACACAAAGAGTATGTTTCAATGTATATAAGAATCTACGTATCAAGTTTGGTTTCGAGGGAAACAAATTATTACAAGCAACATCAGATTTGACCGAATTCCTTTCTCAACTGTACGTAAAATAGTCAAAAACAAACCTTATGAACGCAAGACGCGATGTGATACGGGATTACCAAAACCTTCAGATGTTCATCTAATAAAATCATTGAAAAAAACAATAATACGACTGTTACAAAAGCAATGAGATTCCTACAACTGAAATCGAACTGGTTATTAGAGTTCAGAAAAAAAAGTCAGCCGGAGCCATATCAGGTGAATACGATGGCTGTTCGATGAGGTTTGTTGAGTTTTTGGTCAGAAATACGTTCACAGCGATAGCCTGTTGTTTAAAGGTGGTTGACAATGTTTCGTGGTGTATTTCATCAGCTCGGACTTCCATTGTCTAATATAATATAAATTGATTTGATGACCCTGAAAAAAATTAGAAAGATTAACCGAAAATAACAAGTGCTTTCACCCATACCCCCTTCCCTCTTTCCGCTTCATTGATTTTGGCGGGAGATGACCGTTTGGCGGAAGGTGGTCGTTTTTCGCTTGATTAGAGATTTCCATATGTTACGTATCTCTACGCTAGATTTACTAAATGCGTTGTTGGACAACATATACGCGGCTTCTTTGAAATTTCTCCTAAACCAGTGGATTATTTCAGCTTGAGCCCACTTGATGTTGTATTGATGAGTCCAAACATGCTCTGCTATTCCGGATTTGCTGGTTTCTTCTCGCTGTGTGTGTTTCTTGTGCCCAGCAATGCGAACTTTCAATGGCCTCTTAGTTTCACCGATGTATGATTCTCCGCACTCGCAGGGTATCCGGTAAATGCAATTCTTGGAATCGCAGTCCGCGTTTGGTGACCTGGTTTTCGTGAGGCTGCTACGGATAGTGTTCCCAGATCTGAAGCAGGTTCTGATGTTATACTTGGACCCAATCCGTCTTATCCTTTCTAATAATCCTCTGATATAGGGAAGTACAAGTACTGGTTGTGGCGGCTTCTCTTCGTTGTGGAGTTCTTGCTCTCTTCTAGCTAAGGCCTGTTCTACCATCACTTTGGAGTAACCATGCCTGGTTCCTTTTCGAGACCAAAAGCACGGTCCAGTAGAGTCTTGATGATTCCTCTCTTAGTCGATTGATGGTGGTTGGATAGCCTTCATTAACTGTCTCATCTTCTGGCAAGAATTCCAAGTGCACAACACCTCGGTAATCGAAAAAATCGAGATGACCTACTCACTCGGAAATGGGAGAGCCCGAATGGAAGAACCCACAATTCCAGATAATCCTTCCAAAGACGTATATCCCGAGTATCCTCGAACAGATACACGATGGTCGCACTGGAGGGCATTTCGGAGTAAATAGAACTCTAGCGAGAGTGCGTGAGAGGTACCTTTGGGTCAATTGCAGTAGAGACGTGGAAGAGTGGTGTAAGCGCTGTGATGTGTGCTCTTCGAGAAAGTGTCCGAAAAAAAGGCAAAGAGGAAAGTTGAAGTAGTACCTAAGTGGGAACGCTTTCGAGAGAATGGCAGGTGACATTCTGGTACCACTCCCTATGACCACATCCGGTAACAAGTACCTTATGGTTGTGATGTACTTGAAGTAGTAGCCTTTCCCAACCAAAAGGCTAAAACGGTGGCAGAAGCCCTGTTACAAAACGTAATTGGCAGACATGGAGTACCCCAAGAACTACACTCGAATCAGGGCCGCAACTCCGAATCGGATTTAAGGAAGGAAATGATGACTCGAGAGGCATAATGGCACCATCAATAACTACCTTTCGATGTTCTTCTCCGGAAACCAAAGAGACTGGAATAAATTGTTGGCATACAGGAGCTCCCAATATGACGCGACAAGTTACACACCATCCATGTTGGTAACTGGTAGGGAACTGAAGCTTCCGATAGTTAGATGTATTGTGCGGCAATCCTTTCGATGAATCTCAAGAGGTACCTCTTTCAGAATATGTGAATGGCCTGAAGGAGAGACTGGAAATTGTACATAAATTTGCCAGGACCAAATTACAGCTTTCCAGCGACAGGATGAAGACAATATTTGACAAAAAGTCGCTGCTAGTTGACGATGTTGATGGCCGACCAGTGCGAGGCATATCTTCCATCACATCTGGACCGCTTTCAAGTACTGAATCTGTCATACACATGACTAAGTTCAATCTGCCAGGTCGCCTAACTACTGATGTAGCAATAATAATAACAATATGCACTGAATAGAGAAGGATTCACTCACAAAAAGTCCGGTAGTTCTAAAATGTTGATATGTTGGCTAAGATGTTCAGTAAGTCTTCAAAATGCATGATTTGGTGGGGTTATTGTTTTTAATTTTTACAAAGATATCAGTCTATTAGTCCAAATGGAAGAACTTTCAAATGGAAGAACCAGTCTATTACTGGTTCTTCCATTTGAAAGTTGACTTTGGAAACCTCTTCTATATAGAAATCTAGGCAGGTTCATTGACCTAATGTCCCATATTTTCAAGACAGCTACTTCAACAACAAAGGATCTTCACTAGCTTCTGGACTCCATCTTGTGGTGACGAGCTGCCTCAGTCTCTTTGTCGGTTTGCCTGCGGCTAAAGTCTTCTTCAGTTTGTTGAAACAGTCGAGTGTTCTGACACCCAGTATAGAGTCAATCTATTTCCTTCCGCCAGTTCTTCCGGTTCTTCCCGGCCTCAATATCACTTCTGGGTTCATTAAAGCCGTAAGTGCGGACGGTTGTCTGTGAAAATATTGATCCACTCATTTCATTGAGGGCAAACATTATTATTTCTTGCACTGCAGAATTACATGTCCTTTGATTTGGAAGAAGGATGTGTACTGACCGAGCGGGTAGCTGTAATGTTAATTCGTTTGTGAAGTTTGTGACGAAAAATGAGTGCGATCCGTGAACATGTGTTACTGAAATATCGAGAACTCAACATAATCTACAAATACCAACATATGGTACAAAAGGCCTTAAAAGTTGGGGTGGTGTCAAGATGAGAATCCTTTTCGATGTCTTCATATTTTCAATGAAGAATATTTGCTTTATCTGCACTATATCGTTTACTTGAACTATACTAGCTACGGATATGACGATATTTCCATTAATTGCCAAACTGCATTCATTTAGCTACAATGATCATTTCTTTCAATGCTCCATTAATCAATTATTTCATAACCTGTTTACACAATTCACAGTTTACCAGTCACGAAGTTTATTATACTTTGAGTGGATTACGGACCATCGGCGTTTGTGGTTTTTACAAATAAACGAAAGCTGCTTCCTTTCGTTATCATGTTCGCAACAGCTGCCTTTCAATATTTGCCAACGACTTATGGGAAGGTTTTTGTCCATTGGCCATTCCACTCTCTGCTCAATTGGGCAAACACACTCGTCGGTCCTTTTTTATTTTTTGTGGTGGTGGGAATATACAGCCAGATGTTCGGTGATGTATTAGGCCTTGAAAAGGCCTAATACCGAACCTTTTGGTCCTGTATGTCTTCAATCTGTATTTTTTTTCAAAATCCTCCTAACGTTATTTCTTAAAAATAATTATAAATATGCCTTATTGTCCAAAGAGAAATTTTTTATTGACAAAGCTTTGGTAAACATTGCTCCTCTAGTACTCAATTCATTCTACAAAAAATAGAGGGAAGGGATTGAAATAATATGACGAGCAGCTTCTTCAAACTTCATCTTGAGCTGGTTCGGCTTCCGTAAGCTTACACTGGGCTATCTTCCAGAACCTGTCTCCAGTTATGACTAGCTCTTGATACACTGGTTGTTTCATAATTTCTTTTCTCCATTTCCGGAGCAGTGGAATGTGATAGCATGCGGCAAATTTTCGCCAAGTTTGAGGTAGATACACTCTCCTCTCTCTGCCCAGGTCCACATCATATAGTCTACTATTCCACGTTCCAAAGAACGTGGTTCCTCTTTTTGTCAGTTTATCCTCAAACTTCTATAGGGGTTCCAAGAGAAGTTTCAACCATTGTGTGTCCGATCGTTCCTATTCGGTGAAGCAACATTTGGCAAAAACTGAAGTCACCGATACAATTTTTCCGATAAGTTTTTATCGCGATTCTTCGCTTCAGGTTCCGAAGGATACAGAGGATTCTGATGATACTTTTCTTCAAGGTAGTTGCAAATATCTGAGCTTTGGATTAGAACATTTGATCCATTTAGAAGGGCAGGAACTTCACCTCCTGGATGGATTTTGCTATACCATTCAGGCTTTTTGAACAAACTGATATGAAACACTTCGTGGGGAATCTCTTTGGCTTTCAAAACTAATAATGTCCTTTGGGCGCATGTGCAGAATTTCATTGCATACATCCTGAGCAATTCGTCTACACAGGGAGGGTCTTCAAAACCTAGCGATAAGTGTTTGAATTTTTTACAGAAGTTAACAATTCTGTTCGGAAACCTCCAGCTATTGGTCATCGACTATTGATATCTCGTTTGAAAAAAAAAGTGTTTTACATCATTGAATTCTACGTAAAAAAGTGATTCAACATTCAATTTGTTTTTCCCAAGAAAAATGTCAAAAAACACGTATCACACTAGAAAAAACGTGACAGAATCGGCTCGATTCCGATTTCAAAGGACAGCCTTCAATCGAAGGCCATGTCTACACGGCATCGCGATCTATCTGATTACCATTCGAGAAACAGTTTTACATCCGATGACCTTGCAAGGTCGCCGGTGTTTTCATTCTACAGCGTAAAATACAGGTAGACAAATAATGACCCTGGGAGGTACTTGACCAGTTTGGTGAGTATGAATGAATTTGTGAGTCGGACCCACATTCTTTATGTCTGCATTCGTCGCGGAAGTTCCCAGGGCATTATGGAACTCGAGTAAGCAGAATTGGTGAAAGTAAAATTGGAATTTCGTCAATTACCAAAGCCATTAAATGTGTTTCATGAACGTCTTGATTTTATACTTGAAAGAAAACATCATACAATCAAACGAGGTTATAATTATATGCTAAACTTCCGTTTCAAAGTTCACATTATAGAAAAACACACTAGATTATGCTTCATTCTTACTTATAATCCAGTCATTTTAGGTTTTTTAAACCTCAATCTGCGGAAAAATTGCTACTGGTCTGAATTTTAGTATACACATTCATTATGGCGTTTTAATGAAGATGTGAAAAATAGACATTGATATCGTGCCGGCTAAAAAAGTTATAAGGGTCAAAACATCACGAAAAATAATTTTCGTGACCTTTTCGGACTTGTAGGAATTTTTCCGCAGATAAAACCTTAAATGACTGGACTATTAATGGTATTTCCCTCTAGCGTTGAAATAAATTCCAAGTACTTAATACAAAAACGAATTAAACCGATATGATTTTGTCAAATTCTGTCATTCAAAATGTAATAATTCACCTTTTTTCAGTATTTTTTAAATTACTTGCACAGTATTTTGGAAATAATATACAGAGTGGGCCTTAAAGTCCTCCAATCTCCCAACTTTTGAACGGGACAAAATATCATCAGTAATTTTTGATGAGAGAAGCAAACAGCTTAACATTACTCTTCGTTTAGAGAACGCAACCAATTTCTTTTTCTAGTGATAAAGCTGTCTTGAGATAGTTACTTCGTTCGATTAGGTATTTCAATTCTCATTTAACACTGTTTTATTTTTGGAAATCGTATCCGCTGTCTCTAAGTAATTATATTCGTTTCAAGAACCTACAAACAAACGATAAAAATCCACTAATATCTTTCCGGTTGTGAATTCCTATTGAATACACTGGAGTGTATTTGGAATATATGTTTCATCGAAATTATGATATTTATCTCTAATTACTCCAAAACAGCCGAACTGATTTCCAAAAATAACACAGTGTGGAACAGATAACGGAAAGACCTGTTGGACGAAGTGCGACAAGATATCCAACACAGCATATATATGTACAACAAAGGAGTCATTTCACATTTTTTTCATTTTCAGAAATGACTTTCTAAAACAGATGCTTTTTTGATGGTTTGGATAGTGAAACGCCAAGTTTTTACTTCAGAATCGCAACTTTCTTTAAAAATTTTTTGAAAAATTAGCGCTTGCCGGAAAATGCCCATGATGCCTGAAAATAACATTCATACAGTCTCTGATTATGGGGATTTTGTTTTTGGTTGGATCTCAAATGAACGGAGGATAGGAAGGCAGGTTAAACATGCAATAAATTCATGTGAGTAAATAGAATTAATTTGAGAAGAGGAGGAAAAATTAATCCTGTTCTTTGATGGTAAATTTTTATGAATTTCTGTTTTATGTTTGTTTGTCTATGATTTTAATTCTCTCTCAGCACGCAATGCATTTCAAATTTTCCTCAAAGAAGGGAACACAAGAATATATTTACGAAAAACATGGTCAAAATTTGAGCTGACAACCCCGTCTGGCCAAAATACCACACTATTGGGTATCTGAAGAATGACGGTTGCCAAGGTTACCGAAATTGACAGCTGTGTTCAGCAGCAGTGATAAAGGCGGAGTTTTCAATACAATCATTAGGTCGCAACTTCGCAGATGATCGACTGTCAAAGTGTCAAACAACCGAATATGCGGCACATGACCTGCCAGAATGAAGGAAACGACTTCTCTGATGAAAATGGCGAATAAAGCGGTGCTGCAGGAATCGATAAAGCCCCGAAATCGGTGCATAGGGAAATAGAGGATGAAGGCGAGAACGACATCGGGAATTGTCACGGCTTACCTGTGGGAGATTCGCAGCTATTTGTCGGTGCAGAGAGTCCCTCTCCTTCTCCGTCTCGTGGAGTTTGATTTCGGTTTCTCCTAATCGTTCTTGGGTTTCTCGTAGACTGTCCATCAATTTGTCTCTTTCGTCCAACATCGACACCATGAGCTGTTCGAAATTGGCATCTTCGCCGGAGAATTGCGAACTCCTCGTGCTTATCGTGTCTTCCGATATAGTGGGCATCACGTCGCACATCATGTTCCACATGTTCGATTATTTACAATTCACTCACCGTCACTAGAAAATCCGATTAATGACATAGGTCGTTTCTAACCCCCTAAGATTAACTGAATTTGACGCGGCGGCACTGAAACCGAGACGAAACTTCGAACGAACACATCCTCCCATTAATGTCATTCGATGCAAAGGGCATAACTTGACGATTTTCGCGTAGACACACCTTCGAATTCCTTCTTACAGTTCTTGATACATACACAAACTCATCGCCGACCAGCCATTTTAAAGCCAATTGTCAATTTTGTCAAACAAGCCCTATTTCTACCGATAAAATAGTCATCACTCAACTGACTAGACGATTCCGGTGTGTGTGAACCTCGGCTAGTAGATGTCGCCGTAGGCGATGTGCGGAAGATATGTCATTTAGCTTCTCATCAGGGGAGTACGTAAACAAAGTTATTCAGGTATAATAAATGCATTATATTTGATGTACTCGTTTTTCTTTTAAAATGAATTTCGAATAAAAATCAAAAACTAATCGTACGAAGGCGTAGATGTGCCATAAGTTTTTCATAAATATCCGTTTGATGACTTTGTTAATGACGACTCTAATGTCAAAACTTGTCGCTTCAGTGTTCTATCGTAAATACGGCCACTTAAAAGTCAAAACTGTCAAAAAATCAACTATTGACACCTCTATTCCATTATCGAATACTGCGGACTTTTATTCCCCCTTTCAGATGTTTTCACTGAAAAAATTAACTCTATTATTGAACGTTGATCTCAAATATCAGATCAAGATCTTCAGATGATGTGGTACTGCAAGTTTTTCCGGGTTTTCGTGCGGCTGAAAAAGCAAATGCGCCTCTGTAATCCATCAAGTCGGCCCGGAGCGCCAATTAATTATTGTTGTTGTTTCATAGTTTGATAATTTGTATTACTTTCTTTTTTCTAACTTGTACACATAAAGTCGAATATTTTCAAGTAACTGATGTTCAAAATGAAATAATAGTTTCTCCACTTGCAGCTTTTCTCATCTGATACGATCATTGATGGCCTCTTTATTATTGAGACAAGCAGAACTAAGTCTCATCTTTTGTTAAATGTGTTAAATTGGCATTCAGACACAAAATTTTCATGTCCATGAATTGTTAAAAGTTCGCTTGTAGACATTACAACAAATCTGGTGCTAATAACCATAAGGTTGATGCGGTTATTTTCAAATAAAAAAAAAACAAATCTGGTTTTGTAAAACTTATAATGATACAATATGTGATTAAACCGATATATAACGGTGAATGAAAATGGTGTTTGTCCTGGAATTAAGATTTGTTTCAGTAGCATCAGTCTTAGAAATTCTCCTTCAATGTGCTCTGTAAATATGATCATTAACATCAATTATATAATAATATCAATTATATTTGTCAAACATCAGCTTCAACCATATTAATGAACTCGTATTTCCCTAATACCCCCTTCAGTTCCGACACTGCTGATCAAAAGTCTGAGTTCCTGCTTCATCACGTTGAGATCGCAGGAAAAACTGTATTATTTTTATTCACCTTGGTAAAATCTCGTAGACTTGTTTCGCCTGATTAATAACTGATCACAAGCACAATTTTTTCAATGGGAGACTAGAAAGAAAAAATCAATCCATGGCAACTGGCAACATTGTCTGTCAGTAAAAAGTGAAACCAGTTGAAGAAACAGTGAATGGCTGTTTTTTGACAATTCTGACAGTCCATCATGGCTCTCGATAGCGGTGGTCTCACAGCTCCAAGAGCTTTGTATTATTTATTTATTCCAGTTCTAAAATGCTCAAAAATTCTACTCTGACAAGTTTAGTAATAGGTAAAAAATGTCATACAAGAAATCAAGAAAGAATCGCTCAACGAAAAATCTGGGAGGTATGCATTCCTTGTTCTTTTGTGTCCTTATATTCCCCAACTGATTATGTCTTAATATCAAGTTGTAGAATAATCTTGACCTTGATTCTAGAAAAATGGATGAAAGTTCAGTTTGGGAATGTGGTGAAATGTTGCAGATTGGTACTTTTGTGATTTTTCAATTGTATCATGTAAACATTTTACATTCTAGATGAACTTTTTTGGTAAAACTTGTTTCATAAATTTTGGGCATTAGTTTTGCCAGTAGAATGAGTTGGATAGTGAAATTTTACAACGTCATTGAATGCATTTTCAGTTTTTCAATTTCAATTTCGCAAATGCAGCCTGCTATTTCTACTCTTTGCATATATATAAAATAGGTTTAACTAGTTTACACACATGGGCACATTTGTAGCAATTCCAATGATCCCTAAAAAATCTACAGTGATCTTGTTATTGAGTTTTTCAATATCGTCATCTATAACTAGGTATTATAACTTTATATAAGTATCTGTTTCAGATATAACCCTGAATGATTGTGCAAATTCATCGGTTTCCAAGTCTAGACTGAAGAAATCCACAAATAGCGTCGTCAAAGTTTTGAAGAATCTCGAAGTCGAGAAAGAGTGGGACGAAAAAACTGACGAATTTGACGGTGATTTTGTGAAAGTGGAAGATGAAGATGGCAATGTATCGTACGAAATCCGTCAATCAGATTCACATAGAAGGAAAAAGACAGTTTCTAACTCGGAGGACCTGAATAGTGATGGAAACGAATACCACATTGATATATGGTTTTTGATATCTGAATATATTCGACCCGAAGACGTCGGTCGGTTCGCTGGCATTTGCCGGGCATCGTTCGAAGTTGTTTGTACTGCTAAATTTTGGTTTTCCCTGTACAGAAAACACTACCAGTCTGTCCCAAATATGCCTGAGCAACTGCAGCCTGAATGCTTAGTCCGGAAATATAGTTTGCGTACTTCTGTCGTCAGAGCTTTATACCACATGTATCCGCCATTTATCGACAAGCTGAAACCCGTTTGTACTAGCTTCGAAGATCATCCCGATGTCCTGCGTAAGAGGCAGTGCGAATCTTTGTGGTACCAGAAACAGAAGGGTCAGTGGATTTTTTACTTCAAAATGAGAGAGAGGACTCAAAGTTCTCTGCAACATTCCACCAGGGGGACTGATAGGCGCCCTGATTTATTGGAGATTTTGGATGATGTGTCTGCGAATCCAGACGAACATTGCCGAGTACTGCAAGTAACCTGTTTGCATTCTGTCAGAATTCCACCTGTTATAGGTTAGTATGAACGAATATTCTAGAGACCAATACTCTTCGATTGGTAGTGTGGCGGAACATTCAAAAAATAGTAATTGCAAAACTAAACCAAATATGGTGTAAACGTATAACTATGAATGTTACAATTTTACTTATTGATTCCTTTCAGGTCAACTGCTCACATATGTGGCGCTAACTCTTTCCCAGGGCTACAGACACCACAGACTTCAGCTGGGATTCAGTTCGGGAGTACGCAGCTACTACTCGCCAGATGGCAGTGATCATACCATAATCGTCCTAGACCCAGTAATAGATTATAAACTTTTGGACTGGTGGCACCCCCTGTATCCACATAGCCATAACATGCAGGACTTGTTGAACCAAGACTAATTTGAATTATCTGATCTACAAATAGGCTTGTAACGAAGTTGGCAATTCAATGAATTTTAAATTGTGATAGAAACCATATTTTCAAAGGTAGCGGGAAAGATTGTATAGTTATACCAAGTGGAAGGAAAGTCGACATTTAACTTAAATGTTTGCACTTGGCATAACCTCCTGAATTTCATTTGAAGTATGTACTCAACAGTGTGATAGAAACAAATTGGTTTACATCTTTCTAAGTATTGGGATTATTTAAGTTAAAAACGAAAATGTAATTTATTTTTACCAAATTAAAACTGGGCATTATAATGTTTTTTTTTGTTTCGATGATTTGGTGTGAATTTATGGTGGAAAAATTGAAGGTGAAAATACCAAGTACTAAAAATTTGAAGTAAAATAGTATGCACATTCAACTATTAGAAACTTGGGCATTATATTGGCATTCAACTACTAGAAATTTGGGCATTATATTGGGTATTATTGGGCATTTAGTGGCATTCAACTAGTAGGAATATGGAGCAAAACTGCACTATTACAGTTGATTTATGAATTCAAACTACTAGAAATTTGGGCATTTTATTGGCATTCAACGACTTGAAATTTGGAGCAAAACAGTATTACGAATTTGGGCATTATATTGGGTATTATTGGCATTCAACTATTAGAAACTTGGGCATTATATTGGCATTCTACTACTAGAAATTTGGGCATTATATTGGGTATTATTGGCATTCAGCTATTAGAAATTCGGGCATTATATTGGCATCCAACTAGTAGAAATTTGGAGAAAATCTGTGAGATTATAGTTGATTTATGAATTCAAACTACTAGAAATTTGAGCATTATATTAGCGTTCAACTATTAGGAATTTGGTTCAAAACAGTGTGATTATAGTTGATTTATAAATTTAAACTACTAGAAATTTGGGCATTTTATTGGCATTCAACGACTTGAAATTTGGAGCAAAGCAGTATTACCAATTTGGGCATTATATTGGGTATTATTGGCATTCAACTATTAGAAACTTGGGCATTATATTGGCATTCTACTACTAGAAATTTGGGCATTATATTGGGTATTATTGGACATTTATTGGCATTCAACTAGTAGGAATTTGGAGCAAAACTGTGCTATTATAGTTGATTTATGAATTTAAACTACTAGAAATTTGAGCATTTTATTGGCATTCAACTACTTGAAATTTGGAGCAAAACAGTATTAGGAATTTGGGCATTATATTGGGTATTATTGGCATTCAGCTATTAGAAATTCGGGCATTATATTGGCATCCAACTAGTAGAAATTTGGAGAAAATCTGTGAGATTATAGTTGATTTATGAATTCAAACTACTAGAAATTTGAGCATTATATTAGCGTTCAACTATTAGGAATTTGGTTCAAAACAGTGTGATTATAGTTGATTTATAAATTTAAACTACTAGAAATTTGGGCATTCAACTTTTAGAAATTCGGGCATTTTATTGGCCTCCAACTAGTAGAAATTTGGAGCAAATCTGTGTGATTATAGTTTATAAATGTAAACTACTAGAAATGTGAGCATTATATATTAGCATTCAACTACTAGAAATTTGGATCCAAACAGTGTGATTATAGTTGATTAAACTACTAGAAATTTGGGCATTCAACTTTCAGAAATTCGGGCATTTTATTGGCATCAAAACTAGAAGAAATTTTGAGCAAATCTGTGTGATTATAGTTGATATATAAATTTAAACCACTAGAAATTTGGGCATTCAACTTTTAGAAATTCGGGCATTTCTTTGGCATCCAACTAGTAGAAATTTTGAGCAAATCTGTGTGATTATAGTTGATTTATAAATAATTTAAACTACTAGAAATTTGAGCATTATAAATTAGCATTCAACTATTAGAAATTTGGATCAAAACAGTGTGATTATAGTTGATTTATAAATTTGAACTACTAGAAATCTGGGCATTCAACTTTTAGAAATTCGGCATTGTATTGGCATCAAAACTAGTGGAAATTTTGAGCAAATCTATGTGATTATAGTTGATTTATAAATGTAAACTACTAGAAATGTGAGCATTATATATTAGCATTCAACTATTAGAAATTTGGATCCAAACAGTGTGCTTATAGTTGATTTATGAATTTAAACTACTAGAAATTTGGGCATTCAACTTTCAGAAATTCGGGCATTTTATTGGCATCAAAACTAGTAGAAATTTTGAGCAAATCTATGTGATTATAGTTGATTTATAAATTTAAATTACTAAAAATTTGGGCATTCCACTTTTAGAAATTCGGACATTTTATTGGCATCAAAACTAGTAGAAATTTGGAGCAAATCTGTGTGATTATAGTTGATTTATAAATTTAAACTACTAGAAATTTGAGCATTTTATTGTTCTTTGGTTGTGATGATTTGGTGTGAATTTATGATGACTAAAAATTTGTAGCAAAATCATGTGTGAGTATAGTTGATTTATACATTTTGAGCTGAAAAGACTAATTATACTTGGTGATATACAGTTTGGAGAAGAAATACTGATTATAGAAAGTGGCGAAAGTTTGATTAGGATGATTTTCTAGGTCAAAATGGACTGTGACCCAGAAATATAGTTTCAAGTAGCTAATATGTATAAAAAGTTTAGGCATTTTATTTCAATTGGGAATTTGGAAAAAACAACTAATTATAGATGTTGACCCAAGACTGATGCGTCAATTGTGATGAGGAATTTTGGAAGAAGGTGCTGACCAAGTATGATGACCCATTAATTTTGAATGAAAAGCTTGATTATGAATACCTATGACTTGAAAATGTTAATCCGAAAAGGATAATGAACTATGAAATACGTCTAGCAGCTTATCGTTGATATTTTGGAAATTTTTGGTTAAAGGTTGATTATATGCAATAGAGATTAAAAAGGATCATTGTAAGTAGCATTCAAGGCCTAAGGGTTAACTGTGAAGGGTAGTGAGGTTAATTATGTTCTGTCGTCTCCTTGAGGAAAACTAGAATGAACTGAGATGCTGTTAACTGGTGGTGGTTTTCCATTACAAACATCATTTATGGGATCGAGAGAAGATTCCCAACTAGTAAGGGTTTGCACCAGGCTCAAAGTGATGAAAATTATTTGATGGTCATATGAAAACAACTTGAGTGCTTTTCTGCACTTCTTCGAGAGATTATCCTAAACAGTAGTTAAATTAGGCAGGTCAATACTTGACAATATTCTATTCTAGACTTTTCCCCACACTATTGATAAAGTATGGCTAAGTCTTTAGTTCTATGTTAGTCTTGCAACTGAAGAAACTAAATAAAAGTGGATGATACGTTTTATTGATCTTGAATAATGAACTTTAACAAACTTAACACATCCAAACTCTTAAGGATAGCTATCTGGACCTCAGTATTCATCATTGAATGGGTAGTGTGGATGTCCAACAGCCCTAAAAAATTGAATAGAAATTAGAATTTTCAATACAGATGAACTGAAAAAACAATGAAATAATGTTGTTTTCTGAATTATGTGCCCAAAATAAGCAATAAACCAATGAAAAATATGTTTACTGGGGAATCCCAAACAAAAGATTCAATTAAATATGAGAGTAAATGATGGGATACTTGTATTTTGCATGACAAAGTCAAACTCAACATGAAGATTCACACATTTTTTTAGCAATATCATGAGTTTGTTAGTACATAAAACAGGTCAAATTACAGATAAGGTACAAACATGTTATACCGTGAATCATAAATTATTCTGTCTAAGAATTATGTGTAATACCATAAAAATGTTTTCAAACATTTGGTTAAGACATTAAATGCAGCTGTTTTGAATTTAGATGATATTGTATAGTGGTACCTACAGTTATTCAGTTGATATTGTTATTCCGAAAAGACTATTCTATATTGGAAAAAGTAAAAATATTTGATTGTATTGAGAAAAACTAGCCTGAAAGGTGATATCCCAAGAGACAAAGTTTTGGACACTTACTCCACAAACCAACAGACTCTTCCGTTACAGTCGAAAGTATCCATCACTGCCATATCATCAGCAGACAGCTCAAAATCGAATATTTGTATGTTTTCAGCAATTCTCTTTTTATTGACCGACTTCGGAATTACTATCACCCCCGATTGGATCAGATACCTCAGAATCACTTGGGCACTCGATTTCTTGTATTTGGCAGCCAAAGCCTTTATCTTGTGGTCTTCCGTCAGGATGGGGTCGGTGGGCTTAGCCCAGGGTCTGTCTGGGGATCCCAATGGACTGTAAGCTGTTACTGTGATGCCTTTGGACTTGCAGAAGGCGATTAGCTTCTTCTGGTTCAAGTAAGGATGGCATTCGATCTGAAAAAGGGAAGAAAACCTTCAGTAAATTACTATTTGGTCTTTCAGTAAACTACTGAAATTCTCATATCTCTTTATTTCTTCTGAATGTAACAAGTCGTAGTCATAATGAATTATTCATGTCCTTCTGATAAAAGATGGTTTGCAAATGTGGAGTTGGTCTTTTTATTGAAGAAACTATTTCTATGCTCTTTAATTATCTGGAAAAAAGTTCTCCTCGTTTGACCAACATAAAGTTTTAGGCAAAAACCACCATATCAACTTATATACCACTGATCTATCTGACATTAAGGTTTTGTAGTTATTGTTTTCAATAAATATGCCTGTTATTTGTTTTGTAAGCCACATCCAAGCATTTCTTTTTTAAAAAATAAGCACCAAAATGTGACGATGTCCTATAGCGGACGCTATAGGAAATAATTTATGCAAGCATATGGAAATATAATATAATTTATAAACTCCTTGTGATAAGTATTAGCTATGTATATCCTTCCTTGGTTAACAGACTAAGCAACGCTCTTGATATCATTCGACAAAGAAGTTTTTCACTAACCTGATTGTTAACTGGGGGTATTTCTGCAATTTCAAGAATCCTTTCGAGTTGTCTCTTGTTAAAATTAGAAACTCCGATCGATTTTGTCAATCCCTTCTTGGCTACTTGTTCCATCACTTTCCAGGTGTCGATGTAATCGACGTCACTGAATTCAGACAAAACGTCGTGATCGGGTCTTTTTGGTAAAAATGCTCCTCCTTCCTGAAATTAACAAATTTGATTTCAGATTAGTAATTAGGTTTATGTATCATGATATTAAAAACTTCCCATTGGCTAGTTTGGGGAAGAAAGGAATAACCAGTTATCTTGAAAAGAAACAAATTCAATAGTTTGAGAATGCAGAGAGTTCAAAAAAAGACTTTGTTGACTAGAGAAAGATCACCTAAATAGCAATTTTACTTGTTTTTTTTTCTATTAAGAATGCAGTCCACCCTTATATGTATGGGGGCGGTTTACGACTTTGATTTCACCTAATATTTTGCCTGTTACCAATGACAAAAGTTGAATCTACCCCTTTCGAAGGCTAACTCCTGTTTTTTTCTAATATCTTGTTAACTTCAGAATATTTTGATCAAATCTCATAATATTTGAAGTTGATATGTGGAGTGCCACAGGGCACTATTTTGGGACCCCTTTTGTTTGCTATCTACACATCTCAACTTGCAAAATGTTAGAAGTTTTGTAATATACATTTGTATGCAGATGATACCCAGTTGTATTATAGCTTCTCACCTGAAATGATAGATAATGCATGTACGCAAATCAATAGTGACTTAAAATTATTTGTGAAAAATGCTTCTGATCACTGTTTAAATATAAATTGTAGTAAATTCAATGTTATTGTTTTCGGACCAAAAGGCCCTACAAATGATATTTGCAAATCTGTGAAAAGTAGTAAATGATCATGTACTTGGGGTTGTCCCAGAAGCCAAAAGCCTGGGCATCATTTTAGATAAGGACTTGACATTCGAAAGCTAGGTTAATCAGTTTATTCGGCGTGCATATTATTCACTCAAAATTATATATGGACACCGAAATTTCCTACCCATGAAGGTGAAGGCGAATTTATGCGAATCATTAGTTTTATCCATATTCAATTATGCTGATGTTTTGTATGGTCCATGTTTAACCAACCAATTCAAGAAAAAGATAAAAAAGTTCAGAATTCCTGCCTACGGTTAATTTTTGGTATAAGAAGAAGAGAAAGAATATCACATAAACTGAAGGATAACGGCTGGTTAAATATGAACGACAGGAGAGTGTTACATGCTGCAACTTTGTTTCACAAAATAATTAATAGTAAAGTGCCGTCTTACTTACACCAGAAAATCACTTTTAGAACTGATGTGCATAATATTAATGTAAGGTATAAAGGCCGACTAACTCCGCCATCCTTTCGCACAGAGTTCTTTAGAAGGAGTTTCAGCTACCAGATCTGTGCAATTTATAATGACATTCCCGAGCCCATGAAACGAGATGACTTCAATCATTTTAATATCAATTTCAAACGATTCTTATTATCTTCAAACTATTAATGACCCAATAGCTACCTACCTATTACAAATCCATAAATAGTCATAATATTTTTAAGATATTTAAAAATTCTTTTTGTTTATTCCTTTGCGTACTAGGCGACATTTTTGAGGTTAAGTGGAAGAGCAATTGAATGATGACTTGTCATCATGTAAATTGAACTTCGCCTTTTGTCTTCTTATAATAAATGAACTGTACATGATTAATTTGATTTGAATGTATTAGAAGATAATAAAGACGGTATTATTATTATTATTATTATTTTATCTCTCCTTGTTTGCTATCAGTGACTGTTTCGATTAGGACGTTGAGTTGGGTTGATTTTTATTTTTTTAGAAGAAATTTTACGAAAATTGACATACGAAAGTCTGTAGAAAATGTGAGGAAAAATGGTTTGAGAAAAAATGTACGTCAAAATTACAAATGTGATGTAACACAAAAGGGTTCAAAGTGCCCCCCAAAAAAGTTAGTTTCAACTTTACAACAACGCAAAATAGCATATAAAAAGAGGTATTATCACTACTCTTCCGAGTAGTGTCGATAATAACATATCAAAAGAGTTGTAATTATGAATTTCAATCCAAATATTCGAAAGGGAAGGTCAAGTATGAAAAATCGATGTACTAAAAACAACCTCTGAGTACAAGAGTACCCCTAAAAGTGATACTTCCAAATATTTTCTTCAATGGCAATTTGACAATTCAGCTCAGATTGTTGTTATATGGAGATATCCTCATCTCCACCAAATAAATACTTACTTTCAACGCGCATGGCCAGTGAATCAGGTACAGATCCAAGTAATCGAGCCCCAAATTCTTCAAACTCAACTTAAGCGTGGGTTCCACGAGGTCAGGCCTCAAAAAGGTACTCCACAGTTTGCTTGTAATGAAAAGTTCCTCTCTCTTCACGACCCCGCTAGCAATTTTTTCTCTGATCGCAGCCCCTACTTCGGCTTCATTTTCGTAATAGTGAGCGCAATCGATGTGGCGATATCCGGCATCAATGGCATCTTTAACGGCTTGTGTGACTTCACCAGGTTTTGACTGAAAATCGAATGTTTGATAATGATGATGGCATTTATCGACAGGTGAAACAAATACAAATAATAACAGAATAATATAGGGACCTATCAAATGGCAGTCTTTACTCTTCCATCCAATTTTTTCATACACCAAAAAGGTGAACTGCTAATTCAATATATGTCCTTTAAATGTTTTTTTTTTCAGTTTCATTTCAACCGACAAATAAATTGTAGGAGAGCTCAAGCCGCCTGTATATTTTGACAACTAATTCATTTCTTCTGTCTCTGAAGCTAAACGTCTTGGAGCAGTAGCTCAATTCACCAAACAATTAGGTGTCGTCGCAAAGAGAATCTATCTGAGTCCTAAACAACTAGTCCTTTTCAAACGGGGTCTGGACACTACCACTGAAAAATGCTTTGCAACTTTCTCGTCTTCTCGCAAAGTAACTACGCTGACATGGTTTATGAACCTTGCGTATCACATGAAGGGAGTGTAAGATTGCAAAAATTAAAACCAAAGCATTCGTTTCATAAAAGAGGTTCTCCCTCAATCATCTCCCATATTGGGGAATTGCAACTTTCAAAATTGGAAGAAACCCATTTTGTTCACTACGCTTGTCTTTTCAACAAGATCTTGGCTACTGAACCATCCAAGTACCTTGCTTCAAAAATGGTTCGAAGGGAGGACAGCCACAACTGATTACTGAGGAACATGGTACCTTATCTTGGTACCTCATCTGCTTAATAATAATATGTCCTCAGGGTATTGTTATTAATCTGCTTCTACTTTGAAGGAAAACTCAAAGAGGTTATCTGGAATGGGCAGCCGAATTCAATAAATTTCAACTAACTTTAATCTTGTCAGTTTGTTTGTATCATATGTTTTTTGCCTGTTTTTTAGGCATGGTTGATATAATTTCGAATCCTTTTGTGTGTAATTTTGTATTTTATTTGTTTTTTGAAACAGGCTATGATGTCAGCGGATATTCCTGCAATTCTGGAACCCTCAGGTCGAGATGATGATGAACGACCAAATGATACAATAGAATAGAATAGATATCATGCAGAACATTGTCAAAGATAATTTGTGAGAATAGAGTCATGATTCCTGTATTCTCAAACAAAGGCTTGCAGTGTTCATTATATTCAGCTTTAACAATGCTACGTACAGCAGCTTTTTGCAAGACAAATACTCTTTGAAGATGGGTATTACCCCAGCACAGCAACCCATAACTGATTGCTGAGTGAAACAAGGCGTAGTATGTCATTAGAGCTGCTTTCTGACCAGCCGTTGTAGCTATTCGCCTAATGGCATAAACAGATTTTGCTAGTTTGTTGCAAAGATTACTGATGTGGGTGGTCCAGGCATGAGACGAGTCAAGATGAACTCCCAAAAATTTTATACTTTCTGATGTTGAAATGGCATCAGTACGATATTTTGAAAATAAACAAATTTCTGTTTTTGTTTCATTCATATACAGTTCATTAGAGTCAAACCACTGTTTAGCAGAAGCACAAATATTTGCCGATATGTTATCAACATCACAGGTTCTATCTATATGTACAGAAAATGACGTGTCGTCAGCGTATAATATTGTCAGTAATTCTAGTTTGAGATGCATATATGAAGGTAAGTCATTAGCATAAATTAGGAACAGGAAAGGCCCCAGTATGGATCCTTGTGGGACTCCCCTTTTGATAATACGTTCTTGACTTATCATATTGTTATTGTAAACTCTTTTGTGTTCTGTTAGCTAAATATGATTCAATTATTTTATTGGGAATTCCTCTTATGCCATACCATTCTAATTTCTCCAACAGTTTATCATGACTGACACAATCGAAAGCCTTTGACAGATCTGTGAAGATAGTTAAACAGGATTGTTTAATTTTCAAAAGCTTCAATAATGTTATTAGCTAATTTGTTTATAGCGTCTATGGCACTTTTAGCTTTCCTAAACCCAAACTGATAATTATGTAAAAAATCATTGCTTTCCATGTAGTTACTGAACTGTATTAAAATAGCTTTTTCCATTACTTTGGATAGGGTGGGCAATATGTGAATTTGTCTGTAATTCTCAGGTAATTTTTCATCTCTCATCTTGAATATAGCTAGAACTTTGGCTGGTTTGAACACTGATGGAAAAAAACCATCAGAAAGAAATTTATTTATTATGATGGTAAGTGGTTCAACGATTAGCGATGCGCATTGTTTGAGCAAATAAGTGCTGATACCATATACATCTTGCGTCCATAGAAATACGATAAACCTGTGGCAACGGACTTCACTTGCTGTGACACGGTCGCGGCTTCCCATCTAACCGAAAGTTCGAAGTCAGCTGGAACATCAGCTGAAACTTCTGGTGTTCATGGCCCGGAGTCTCTGTTATTCGTTCACGAACTTGGAAGGAGATTAGGCCAAGCAACGAAAGATTACCGTTCTACCTCTTTGTCGACAGAAATAATTAGTATTGCTATTCAACGTGGTAATGCTGCTTTAGTCCTTGGAACTATTCCTCCTTCACATAATTTTGATGAGATCATGCATTGCCCTCATTTCAGTACGGAACTTTCTCTTCAAAACAAGCCGAGATATGTGTATATTCACCAGTATATTAACCAAGGTTAATTCGCAAGTGATTGATCCACCTTTTTTTCAGTGCGATCAATGGACATAGGTCATTCTTGCCCCCAAATATGAGCTGCAGTCCTTGTGGTTCTGGTTCCATTTCAGTGGAAGAGCTTCATGGAGCAAGAGCCAAATCGAACCCTCTACGAAACCCTTCATCACTTGGGAAGAAAATTGGATTATATACTTCAGGAGACACGAATACTTCAAAGAACGAGGTTTCAATGATGAACGAGACAGAAAATATGTCCTACTTATTTACCAAACTCAAAAATCTGTTAATGCAGCTGCATGAACAGTTGTTCCTGTTCCACTAGATACTCGGTTAGAACAACAAGAGGATTGTTCTGAATTCTTGGGGTTCTTGTTGAATATCCTTCGTTAGCAGAAAAATAGCCCTGGATTGAATGATTCCATATAGTTTATCTCGTCTTGCGTTTGTAGATCTCTTGCTGCAAAAATCCCCACTTGTTTATTTAGTAGTACATGTTCAGGAGGTAGCAAAACCATATGTGACTTTCTGTAACTTCAACTAGAGTTTCCTAATATGACTGATAACCAGTCCCTGCAAAGCTTATTGTTGAACGAATAAAAATAGAACTTTTAAGAGGTGATAAATAACTGGATTGCCAAATTGCAAAATTAACTGTCAACAAGTATAGCTGAAGCGTCAGTCAATCTAATAATAACACTGAAGATCTTCAAACATGACTCAACCTCTGACGGAAGCACCAAACTCCTACGAAGGTTCGAAATAGATGAACACTTCAATCTAGCAGACTACTATTATATTCTTCATGCAGTCATTGTTCACTGTGGTTCTGGCGTTGAATTTCGTCATTATTATGTCATGGTCAAAGACGAAACGGAGTGGTTTAAGTTTGACGATAGTCGTGTCACGAAGTGTTCTGGCGATGTATTAAATTTATTGGAGCCTCTGGAGACACCTTACATTTTATTATATGGAAGAGAGGTTTTTCCGGGTTTTCCTGTAGCTGAAAAAGCAAATGAGCCACTTTAATCGATCAAGTCGCCCTGGAACGCCAATTATTTTTGTTATTGTTTCATAATTTCATAATTTCTATTATTTTATATCTGAATACATCCAAAAAGAAGAATTATTCCAAAAGATTGAGTTTGAAACCTTTCTCGTCCAAATGTGATACTTCATAGTCCTGAATGATGGTGTTCAATTGTGGAATGGATTTTCACATTCGAAAAACTACTCCTATGCTCTTTCATTCTTCTGGAAGAGGATCTCTCCGCTTGGCCTATATTAAATTTTCTCTTTATTGGTTTTAATAAATTTGTTTGAAGTATCGTATGTCCGGTTAGACACGTCCCAGTCTGTCTTTTTCGAAAATGGCCGAACAGAATTGAAAGCTTTTTCTCTTATGAATCTGTTTTCTAATGTGGAAATTGCATCACAGGTCGATTTAATGACTTGAGTCAGTCAGTATGAAAACGCCTGAGGAAGCTTTTGAATAGCGAAACATGTGCTGCGGTTTTGTAAAGCGTCAATAGAAATCTCACAATGAAATATTACTTAAATGTATTGAAAAATAATATAAATCCATTAATAAAAAACTAGATGGAACGGAAATCGAAGGTTTTCTTGTCTGTGCATGAGACAGTGTCGTTTGGATCTGCCAAATTAAATTCATTCAGTGGTACCAGCCGGGTCAAAGATTCCACTTCACCATCAGAAGATGACTGGAACAAATTTTTCTCGAATAAATCACAACGTTTTATATTCACCTAGACAAAACTACACTTCGGTAATGAAGGTCATTTGCAGGTTGCATTTTGTTCCATTTACTAATTCAAATCTAAATTTGCAGTTCGTAAACTGGCATTGGAATTATTTTTAAAGGATCCAAAATAATTTTATCATGTTTATACATACGTGGGATTACTTTTTGAAGGTTTTCATACTACACCAGTTTCATTGATTTTTTTAAATTTATTTAATTCAATGCGTAACGCAGATAATTGCAGTAAGGTAAATACATTAATTCCCTTATAAATCTCTCAGACATTTTCATTACTATCTAACAAAAGTCTTAGGTACAATGTTCTCTCTTTCACTCTGACGTAATCTTGCACTCCCGACTAAATAATTAAAAGAACTGTAAAAAAATGTTGTTTCCAATAGTATGCATTAACTACTAGTATCAAGTATCAACACAATTTTCATAGTCTATTTACGACTGTCATTTTGCAAAGAGTTTAAAAGTTATAAGCAATTGAGTTGAATAAAAAAGAGGGGTTCGTTTTTTGCGAGTGTCTCAAAAACTTTTCCAGATATTTACAATTCAAAAAAATATCCTTGAAGTGCAGAAAATTTACTGCAGAAGAATCGCAACCACGAAACTGTAGGATCAATATTCATAGTTTCAATTGAGGTAAAAAAAATGCGGGTATAAACATAAACGACCGAGCACTTGAACAATAAATGTTAACTCATTGACTATGAATATTGAAGAAATAAAAAATAGGTACTTCGTGAATTTTTGACTAAACAATAACCCGCGATAATTAAGCTTCTGTATATTAACTTTTTTTTCACGTTGAATGTGCACATAAAATCTTGATAATTTCGAAGTCGAAGTCCAGATTGATTTTCTGATTGCAGCATTTTTTTTTAAATTCTTGAAAATATTTTTGGTGGAAAATTGGGATGATAATTAATCGTGCTTTAGTTACTTCTTGTCTGAAGTTCTTGTTCAACGGAAGAAAGAACTTTAGCACCACTAGTAATGTTCAAATGACCGGAAAAAAATTGAAAACAACCAAAAATGAGAAATTAAAAACATAAATATCGTGAAGTGAAGCAATGAACTTTTATTCTATTGAATAAACGTATTTTTGTAAATAAAATCTACATTAATTTTTTTTGTCAAATATCCGACAATTTTTATTGTTTAAACTTTCAAACATTGTTATGAACAATTGCATTTATTTATGATATAATTGATTTTTTTCAATTTTGAATGACGAAGGAAATGATTTTCAGGAAAGAAATTTTTGTTGTTGCCTAAAAACGCATTTGCTCATTAACTATTAATTTTTGCCAGAAAATATTACTGAATATTGTTTTTGAAAATCATTATATTCACAAATCTTTCCTATTCTGGAAAAAATTCAAAAAATGTATTCACTTCATTCTATTCAGTTTACTCGTTGAGGTTACTCGTTGACTGTACACGGCTAATAGGGCTTGTCTGCTGTCAGTGCAAATTTTTATTTTTTATGTCCATGTGTGTTCCCACGAGTAGCAAGGGAAGAGTTGGTCACCTTTGGCAGAGCCCCGCAACCGCAGCCGCAGCCCCGAAGGCTGATTACAATGAGGTTTCGCCCGGTTCCCCAAGAGGATCGTTCGTAATCGCATATCACCCTGCGGCCATTCAGCTGTCGGCACGATACCTTACACCTTAGCTTGGTTTATCTGGTCCATAGTGGCATGTTTCGCAGTGGCTTTTGGGGAGTTTTAGTTCCCCTCACCCTACTCATTTCTACCACTGACCAGGTGTCCGGCGGTTCCGTCCGTGAGGCCACATTGAATTCCCGGACAGGGCCCCCAGTCCCCTAACCGTTCCCCAGTCCGCCACCTGGGAACGCCACCAAGAAACATACAATTCGTAATCCCTGGAATCATTCCCCACGCTTGCGTGGTTGAAATTTGAAGAATTGGCCACATGCTGGCCATTATTCCTGAAGAGATGACACAGTGGAGATATCACGGCACGTGAATGGTATGGAAAAAGAAACTGTTTGCTTTCTGATACATTAGATTCAGTCATGCAAAGTTTTTTTCGTCTCTAGTTCGGAGGAGTTTCCTGATGATGTAGATTTTGTTTCTGCTGCCTAAGAATTTGATGCAAGTTGATTCCTGGGTGCAAATCCTAACCTCCTAGGTTTATTGAGGTGGAAAACAAAAGTTATTGCTGTCCTTCCCGTTGAGGGACGACATTGGAGTCAGAGGATCAGATTCTTTTTTGACTACATGAAAGACCCTACGAGTAGCTGGGTAAAGAAGGTTTATCACGGCAGAACCCCGCATTACCGTGACGAAGCTTTCTACTACGAGAGGGAGCCCTATAACTCAAGGGTTTCGTTAGTGTCAGTGAACAAAGTGAGCTGGCTGACAGTCAAACATCCTTTTTGAAACAGATACACACACCTTAGGACGATGTGTCATATAGGAGAACTCCAACATCCACAGGTGAGACACTTCACTCACAGGAGTATTGTAACGCCGTCCGCTACAGGGTGTAAGTAGCGTTTACGTTACGAATCACTGCAGATTATAATGATTCCGAGAAACCGTCTAGGGAAAGCAGCTGTTACCCAAATGAAAGAGTTTTTCATTAGTGTACTTTGAGTTGTGTAAGTTGAATCTCGAAACGATGCGTAGCTGTTTTGTCACTCCTTACATACCCGTATACCGCTATGGAAAAGAGGTAGTTCTCCAACTTCCTTTCGATTTTTGAAGCTATAAGGTGCTTTGTAATGTTTGGGTCTCTAATAAGTAGGGTGGCTCTTTTTCTCTAGGGGTATGTGATGATGATATTTTGACTGCTATCAAAGACATAAAAATCTGATGCTTTAGGTATTGATAATATAAATATCAAGATGATTTCTTTAGTAATACCACACTGTATTGATGAAGTTAAACATATTTTCAACGAGTCCTTCAGACAGGGTATTTTTCCAGATGTTTGGAAGGTTGCTAATACAATTCCAATTCCAAAAAAGAATGCACCTACCATGTTCAGTGGCCCACGCCCTATCAGCATTCTGCCCTCATTCTCTAAAATATTCGAGAAAAATGTTTCCCGTCAAATAAGAGCGCTTCTTGAAGAAAATCGAATACTCCCGTACGAGCAGTCTGGGTTTCGCAAAAACATGGAACACAGACTGTCCTCTTGAAAGTAATCGACGATCTTGCGAGATTCAGAGATCAATCAAAAGTCACCATTTTAGTTCTGCTTGATCAAAGTGAAGCTTTCGATTTAGTTAATTTCGATTGACTCATCAGCAAGCTCAAGTTCATAGGATTCGATGACATTTCTCTTGAATGGATGACCAGCTATCTCACAGGCCGATCACAGAGGGTCAAACTGGATGATTACTCATGGTCATCCCTAAAAGAAACAATCTCAGGTGTACCGCAGGGAAGTATTTTAGGACCCTTGATGTTTTCAGTGTTTATTTTTGATTACCCCACTTTCTTATCACATTGTCAAGTACATCTATACGCAGATGATATACAGTTATATTCGTCTTGTCATAACACCGATGCAGAAAGTTGCGTGGCCAATATAAACACAGATTTGCACAAAACATTCCTATACTCGGAGAATCATGGGCTGAAAATCAATCCAAATAAGATTTTGGCCTTATGCATAGGGTCTCAAAGACAAATAGTAGAAACTCAGTGTAACTTCAGGCTCTTATCTAGATAACGCAGACATTGACTGGGTAGACAGTGCTAAAAATCTTGGCGTACCATAGATAGCTCTTTGTCTTTCCATGAACATATGACAAACATTTTCAAAGTATCATTCTTCAAACTCAAATCGCTATATAAATTCAAGTATCAGTTATCAGAAGAAATGAAACTCATTTTATCCCATATCGAGTATTGTTGTTCGGTGTATTGCAATTTTTTGCCGCAATATAACAAACAGAAGTTACAACGAAGTTACATGCGATTCGTATGCTGAATACCATATGGTGAAAATGTCACCCCATTTTTGTTAAAAATGAAGGAGCTGAATGTGAAGTACAGAGTCCAATATTTGATAAAAATGTTTTTGTTTAAGTTGCTTCAAACTAAAACACCTAGTTATTTATAAAGTTTATTAAGCAGGCATTCTGACACCGTGCTTCCAAATTTCAAGGATGTTTTTTATATAGCCCCCTCTTATCTGAATGAAATTTTACCCCTTTTAAATCATACTATTCATCAATTTAAGAAAGAAATAAAATCACAGATGCTTAATTCCCAGTGCTAATTTGAAAATCAAATCAACGAAATTGTTGAATTGATCAAAATAATGTTGAGAATATTAAGAGTTACTAGCAACTATTTGATGTATTATTTTTTTCTCTTCTCTATTATTGTTATGATAGTAAATAATTATGTTTATGAATATTTTATTATACTCACTGTATAATTTTTGGGAGGAGTGGAAGATAGCCTATGGCTAACCCTTTTTCTTTTATGTATAAATGTATTTTTATGCATAATAAACGATATTACTATTATTATTATCTGAGGGTGGTCCTATAAGTACCTGGCCTGATCAAGATATGGCGGTAGATGTTTGAACAATATCAGTGTATTAGAAAGTTCACAATCTATGGAGTATATGTTTCAAGTTTGAAGACGCTGCGTTGTTAAGTATTTGTTTGGCAGTTGACGGAGTAGGAGAAGTTGAAAATTTACAAAAGGGGCTGTGAGAATTGCGATAGACAGTATGTTGGGCAAACTAAGTGAGTAGATTATACTAACTTGCTATAAGGAACACGTTTCACATATTAGAAATCGAATAATGTAAAACGAAATATATGAACAGCGACAAAGGCTTTATTTTAAACATTCCGTTATTTACTTCCTTATTACAAGTAGACAACAGGTAAAGAAATATATATAACAGGTAACAACTGATGATAGGTATAATAAGAATATAACAGAATAAGTTGTACAAGGAGTTGATTAATTGATGATTATAAAAATCTTAAAAACCAAAAAAAATATTTTAGTCATCTCCTGATGATACTAACTTGGTTAGCGAAACGTGCGACGAGACAGTGTATTTTGTTCTGCTTTGGGGAAACAAATATGCTTCCACTTGAACAATATATGGTTTCGTTTTGCCTAATTGGTGAGTAAATCAATATAATTGTGGTAATCAGTTACGAAAAGTTTTCCTTTCTATAACTATTTACAACTATTCATTCAGAAATGTTTATGCCGGCCGTATATACCTTTACTGCTGACAACTTTGAATACATCCACTCCTCGCGTGATTGCCAACGAATTTAAAAATAAGGTCCATGCCTGTTCACTAAATCATAGCTCAAATAAAAAACTTACCTTCCAAGTTCCCAAACCGAACACAGGAATTTTGCGGCCGTTGCTAAATTCAACGCTTGGTACTTTTACCATTTTTCTGCCGATGTGTTTCCGACCGACTTTGTGGGAAGGTATCTGATCACAGATTAGTAGTCGTAGTAATAATCTGTAATTCAGTAAAGTCAGGCGAAAAGCGCTATCCACTCGAATCCGTTCAAGGCCACATTTAAAAATAATCAATTTTGTTAAAACAAATCAGTTTCGGACGAGTTTGATAACGTCTCGGTGATAATATTCACGTTTTGATGTAATAGGTTATCAGTTAACATTCCCTATAATCGAAGTGATTACAGTTTGCAGTTGAATGTCTATTGAAAATATAAAACACTCGAAACATTCAACCTTGAAATTATGTTGCGGCAATCATAGGCGTAGTAAATAGGCAAATGCTAGAACTTTTGTGGGAATCTGTGACAAACTGACCCGTTGGGACGCTAATTTTGTGAAGGTCTGTTTCTTATATAAACCTTTGCAAAATAATATGCCGTTCAATAACGTGGAATCATTTTTGAGGCATAAGAGACAATTTCCCAGTATAGCCCCCGATCGTTTTATTGATTTAGATATTGGCCTGCAGGATCACCAGATCTGATCTCTAGAGTCTTCGTTTTTCGAATATCTGAAAAGCACACAAATGTTCATTCAATCTACAATGAACGATGCTAGCAATCGTCGTTTGAAAAAACTATCAAGTGCTTGGAGATATCTCTGATAATAATTATACAATGTTTGCACTAAGAATTTTATTCAAGACGTATTTCATTACATGGTGGATTTCATATCAGAAAAACAGTAAATTGATACAAAAAACAGCAACAATAGTATTTTCCAGATACATTTTACAATCTACATATGTGATTATTACCACAGTTTATAGTTATGTAATAACTATAACAGACAATGAACTAAGTCATCGAAAGATTTAAACTCTAAACAGTAGCTCGAAAGTCAAAACATGAGATCGACGGAAAAAACAGTAGATCTGGCAACAATGAAGACAACGCTCCTCTCGTGCGACTTGTTCTTCATCTGTAATGGATTGATTCGCGAAATTCTACTGTTTAATTGCATTATGACTTCGTTGCGGAAAATTCAATCTTCTCATTTGCTTCATAGAAAAAAACACTGCTGTAGATATTGTTGTTGTCAGTTTGTTTAATCTTCCATTTTTTGCTCTTAGTTTTTCAAATTTTCTGAAAGCTATTCTGCTATGTCGGAGGGAGACAAATACAATAAATCAAAAATCATGAAAATCGAACCAATCGTTTTTGAGTAATTATTCTGTTTTAAAAAGCTCTTTTAAAATTTTTTTCCATTAATCAGCTGTCGCCCCCATACGAACGACAATCGAAGTGTATCGTACTCTACCTGGCTTTTTGGAAAATCTGCGAGGACGAATCGTTACGCTTACTTGATTATAGGTAAGTTCTTACGTGAAACTAAATTTACATTTCTCAGAAGTTTCTTATCTTCTCAACGAATACAGCAACAGTAGATCAAAATCCATTTTCATTACAATATTGTATTGTATTTTTTTTTAAATCTGTTTCACGCATTTTGAATGAAATTCATAGTGTGGAAATAACATAAGTGTTATATATTAGAAGTGGAAAAATGAATGAAACTTCACAAAAAATTAAAGTTTATTTTTACATGAGAAATATCAACTTCAATGGATTCTAGTACTCACTATTCACAAAAGGATGGTACTTGTGAGTGAAGGCACTGAAACAAAAAAATCAATAATTGTTTATTGTAGGTATCACAAAATAGGATAGAAGCTTGTTCAATGTCATCAGATGAGTAACTGAATCATGGGGCAAAAACCGAAATCGATCCGTTTCTTTTTTCTTGTGTTTTGTAGCTATCTGAAAAGATATCAAAATGTGCGTCGTTTTCAAAAAGAAATGAGTTTTATCGAACAAATCGTTGTCAACAACGGTCACAAAGTAGATATTATTGACTACGTTCTTCCCAATGTAAGAAAGTGTTCACCTCTTTTTATCAATTTAACTGTTTCTTCTTTGTCTCATTCTTACTACCCTGAAGAAGCTTCCTATTAGAAGCGACAGCTACAATAAGACAAATCACTACAGCTTGATTTCTCACTGAGGCAGAATGATTACATGAAAATTCTTGATAAAACATACAAATGTGTTCAAAATATAATTTACTTGTACCATATGCTTGGTACCAAGAAGGGAGAGACAAGAAAAATGACAATGACATCTGTCATGGAATTCAATTTGAGAAATACGTTTCCCCATACTGAAACTAAGGAACAATTATGACCGTCTAAAAGAACAAACAAGGAGATAAAACGTTCAGTAATATTAATATATTTTGATCATTCCCATATCGGTTTCAGTTCGAGAGCCACCGGTAGACAACTGTTTCAGAATATTGGGCATCGTCAGTACCGGGCAGGCAGGCCTCGATTGGAGAAAAAATGTAAACAACCAAGAAAAGTACTTAATGAAAATAACTGCGTGAACGTAAGCGAGATATAAGTGAAACAGAAGTTGACGGGTGATTATTAAACGAATGTAACTTACAACAAAATTTATTAAAAGGTCAAAAATACTGAGTGCGCATATAAGCAAAACTAAAAAAAATATGGCTCTTCTTTGGCACCCCGAAAATAATTGGAATCAGTACAAAGTATGGCCTCCACGCTGGTTTATTACGGCCCTACATCTATCGTGCATCGACAAAATGAGATTGTCAATGTCTTGTTGAGGTACATTTGCCTATTCAGCGATTAAAAGCTCTCTCAATTGAAACGTTGTGTGAATGTTCCCCATATGCGGAGTAATTCTACGTTGAAGCATGTCCCACACATGCTCGATGGGATTCAGGTCCGGTGATTATGCTGGCCATGGCAACACATCAACTCCTTCGTTGGTGAGCCAGTCAGTCACTAGACGCGCGACATGTGGACGAGCATTATCGTGCATTAGGTGGAAGTTTTCACCAACAGCACCAGCAAACGGACGGACGATAGGTAGAAGAATGGTGTCGAGGTACTGTCGAGCTGTGAGGGAGCGATTTGGAAAAACGAGATCGGTTCTGCCGCCGATCATGATTCCTCCCCATAGCATTACTGAACCACCTCTGTATGTGTGGACTTCCTGGACGTGTCTCAAACGTTCATTATTTCCAGGTCGTCTCCACAGTCTTACTCGACGAGAATCTGGATGAAATCCAAATCTGGATTCGTTTGTAAACAAAACTGTGGCCCAATCATTTGCATCCCAGTTTTGATGTTCTTGACACCACTCTAATCTTCTACCGCGATTGCCTCTAGACAAAGGTGGACATCTAAGTGGCCTTCTGTTGTGGAGATCTGCTTCATGCAGTCGATTTCTGACAGTATCACGACCAATGGTTACCTGGTGCGTCTGCTGCAACACGTTAACCAACTCAGGTGCTGTGATTGTCGGTTGTCTTCTTACGGTTAAGACCAAAAATCGGTCTTTAACTGCAGTTGTAACGCGTCCTCGCCCTGGATGTTGTTCGGCTGGACTGCCAGTTTTTAGGGAACGCCGCCACAATCGATTGATAACACTTTGGGAGACCCCCAAACGAAGAGCTACATCATTTTGTCGCATGCCACCTTGAAGAAGCCCTACAGCTCCATTCATCTCAGCCAATGGTTAGTGATGGCGTTCCATGTTAAAGCACAATATTTCCAGTTTAATTGCTGAGCAAGAACTGCATAGAATGTACAAACTCGCCACTTTCAGATTATTCATTTTAGCCGAAAACCTACAGTTTGTAAAAAACTTGATAAAAGATTAGTTACCGTTTTTGCAGGCTTTGTTCAACCCATAGAAATCTATAGGGTGGTCGAGTGTACCAATTTAATCGAAATTAAACGACCTCATGCATGACCAGTTCAGTTTGAGGAGTGCCAGAAGATGACAGTACTACCAACTGTCGAAAGCGCTCGCAGATAATTTATAGAAGATATAAAGCTTCAAATCCTTTTTGTAGAATCTAATATAGAAATACTCAAAATAAAGGAAAATTAGTTGCATCAATCAAAAAAAAAATCAATACTTACTCTGCATATGGACAAAATCTGAAATTACAATCCATGCTATCTATGGCGGCCATATCTTCTGGGTCTAAATTGAAATCCCAGATCTGAAAATTATGTTGGATTCTCCAGGGATCGATAGACTTTGGGATAGTAATGCACCCCCTCTGAACCTCGTATCTCAGTAGTACTTGAGCTGGCGACCGGTTGTTTTTTTCTGCAACTACTTTCAGTCTAGGATCTTCTAGCAGTTTCGGATCTTCGGGTTTAGCCCATGGTCTGTCAGGTGACCCCAAAGGGCTGTAGGCGGTTACAACGATATCCTTGGATTTGAGGTACTCGATGAATCTTTTCTGGTTCAGGTATGGCTGCACCTCGATCTTGTAAGAACGCGTGAAATTAATATTTGAAATCATGTTTTTGAGTTTCAATAGTCTATTTGCAGGCTGATGTGCATCAGGCGCGTATGTTGATATCATTGGGGATAAGAGGTAATAGAAAAGGGGTGGCGCTATATTTTTGGGCAAACTCGAACTGATTAATATAGTTTATTGTATGGTTTTCACTATGAAGGGTTTTACAAAAACCACGGCACGTGTTTTGGTATGCAATAGTCTCCTCAAGTTCCTGAGGAAGCTATTGTATAGCCTACATTCGGTGTAGTAAAAAATTTAGTGCCGAATAGTCGAATAAACAAAAAAAATCGCCTCACAACTTTTACTGTCACGTTGATTATTTGACAGTAAACCATCCCAATGAATAGAGAAGCGTTGAAGCAGTGTCGTACCAAAGAAAATTAATTGAGATTAATATTGTGTGACAATTCAGGGGGTACTGTTTTATTGTGAAAGTGGGAAAAAACTGTCAATTTAATTTGTTACACAGAATATCGTTTCTCCCACAAGAGACGTAACAATATATTAAGAAATACGAAGAACATTTTTGTATACTAACCTGGTTCGTTACTGGCTTGATTGTACAATGTTGAAGAATGCGGTCGGTTTGCTTCTTGTTAAAATTTGACAACCCGATAGATCTTGTAAGGCCCTTCCTTTGAACTCTCTCCATTCCTAACCAGGTGTCCAAATAGTGTACATCGCTGTAAGCTGTAGTTCCATTGGGATGAGTTGGGAACAGCTCGCCCCCTTCCTGAAAATAACACACTTACGAATTGATATTGCACTCTAAAGTTGACCAGAATATCTAATATATGAAACTAAGTCGGAAAATCATCTTAGTAACACACCATTTACAACTCAAGAAAGGCTCACTCAATTTTGATGATATTTTTTTTCCTGGCTTTGTCTATTATCGTTATAGCAGAATGACAATTGAAACATTCAAAAAATTATATATAGGAAACAGGCAATATACAGGAAATCTACACAAGCAAGCTCCACCATACCCGCAAGTTCAAACCATCCATCATCACACAAAATGGTTGCCTATAACGCATTCATATATAGAATGTTAAGGATACCACTCAGCAATGAAGCCCGAAACAAAGAACGGAAAATCATATACCAAATAGCGAACGAAAACGGATACACCCAAAAGACAATGAATAAATTAGAAAACAGAATCAAACAAAAAATACAGAACAAGGATCAAGCCACCCCAACAGACAAAACAACACAACGATGGACAGCATTTACGTACGTAGCAGATAATTTATAGAAGATATAAAGCTTCAAATCCTTTTTGTAGAATTTAATATTGAAATACTTAAAATAAAAGAAAATTAGTTGCATCAATCAAAAAATCACCTACCACCTGAATGGGGTTGGCCAAAGTGATAAACACTGTCCGCCACTCGCGATGGAACACCCCATTTTTACGGTAAAACATATTAGGGGGCAAAATAGGCTCAACATTCCTTCAGATTCGTGATTGGGAGTACCAACTCACTATGAATACACTTTTTTCCTGAAAAAAATTCAGTCCTGAAAAATCCGAATTTGTCTCACTTCTTATGGAAACACCCCCGTATCTTCCGTAATATTCGAGGTGGAACGATGAAACTCTCAGGATTGATGGAAATGCTCAAAATGCACCTGCCACCTGAATGGGGTTGGCCAAAGTGATAAACACTGTCCGCTACTCGCGATGGAACACCCCATTTTTAGGTAAAACATATTACGGCGCAAAATAATTCGCTTCCAATACCTGAACCCCTTCATTCTATCTGAAGAGTACTCTCAGGTATGAGAGATATAGATGCTGTGAGATGCTATAATCCATTTTGAGGAATATGTCACGGCACCACATTCTCAGAATATCGAGATAGTGTGAAGCAGTGAATGAAAAATTATCGATGGCGACATCTACTACAACTATCTATTATAACATCTATTATCAAACTGCAATTTGAGGAGTGCCTAGAAGATGGCAGTACTACCAATTTTATCTAGCTGCGTATTTCTGTACAAATTAAAATAAATGTTTCAAATTACCAAAAAGCGTCTCTCGCGTTATGGAAGCACAAACATTTGTGATACTATTTTTCAAATCCTTTACATTTTGTGGACGTCGCATATAAACTAAGTCTTTGATATATCCCCACAAAAAGAAATCTAGTGGAGTAATATCTGGACTTAGAGCTGGCCATAGTATTGGACCCTTATTTCCAATCTATTTCTCAATAAAAGTATCATCCAAATATTAGGTAACTATTCTGTTATTATGTGGAGGTGCCCCATCTTGTTCAGACCAATAGTGACAATTATGTTTGTTTATTATACCGTTGTTATGGAAACGGCTTTCATCACTCCATAATATTTTTTCAGAAACTGATCATCATCATGAATACGGGTGGAAAACCATACAATGAAGTTCAATCTTCTATCAGCATCTCCTGAATATGGGAATATATTTTAGTTATTGAAAATGAAACACGGAGATTAATACCTGGATGTAGTCCTTGAACCAAATGTATTTTGTATGGATGGAATTTGTTTTTTGACAAAATACGTTGTATTGACGATTGCGAAATGTTACAATACCTACATTGCTACTTGTCTGGTAGAACTATTTGGTTGCAACACTGTGATTCTCATCAGTAGCCATTTTTGTTTTTTTTGCTTCCGTTCATTAAAACATTCATTTCGTGCCAAAGATTTGGCTAAGCCAGCGAATGTTTTGTCTGACGGTAATTTTCTGTCAGGATACCGATTAGCGTATATTCGCACTGCTTCTTTTGAATTCCTTCTTGCTTCGCCATAAATACACATCATATCCAACTTTTCTGCATTTGAAAATTGAACCATTTTTCAATTTTACGAAAAACCAACACAAAACTGAATACACAGGTCTTCTGACAGATCGATAAATACATTATTGCTTTTATTTTGACTTATTCATGGCCCAATTCATAATACGCAATAACTTTAACTTTTTTCATCAGTATTCAAGAAAAACTACAGGTGTGGAGAGTGCTGAGATTCTTATGGAAACTCACTTCCCAGGTTCTGTCTTTCCTGGAACGGCGAACTGGACGGATGTACCAATAACACCCTCACAATATGACTGGCAATATGCTAGTACAGTAATTGATGAGGACAAAATAAGATGGGCTATATCGGGCTTTTCCCCCTTCAAGTCACCAGGGCCTGACGGTATAAGACCAGCCCTACTTCAGTGGGGACTGGACACTCTTATGCCACACCTGGTTGGAATATTCAGAGCCTCTCTAGCTCTGAGGTATATTCCCAGTAAGTGGAGAGAAGTAAGAGTAGTATTTATACCCAAACCAGGTAGGATGGACTACACCCTACCAAAAGCATTCCGACCAATTAGT
>NW_019289532.1:64069-190203 GCF_000500325.1 Leptinotarsa decemlineata | reverse complement strand
CAGGATGTGTGAACAGGAAGATGAGACTGTCAGGCATGTCCTGTGCGAGTGCCCGGAGTTATCGTCAATAAGAGAGTGTGTGTTCGGCGAGTCTTGGTCTACACCTGCCGATATAAAGGAGATGTCTCCCAGCGACCTGTCCACCTTCCTGGAAAGGACAGGATTGACGACGACCTAGGAGGACAACTCCTCGGGAGGATGTACAATGGGTCACATGTGGCCTAAGTACGTGGGCTTACACTCACCCTTCCTACTCTACAGATACAGATGTGGCTGAATTCAGAATTTAATGCGGAATTCAAAAACCAATTGGGTTACCTTTTAAAAAAAATTGGCGTCGGTGTCGCGACGCCCTAACGGATGACGCCTAGTGCTGGATCTCTACGTAAATAAGAGGACCCTTTGACACCAAAATTATCTGCTTTCACGAAATATGGATATTCTTTTTCATTTTTTAGATATTTGCCCGCGGAGTTTTATATGGGACACCCTGTTTATTAGTATATATCAGGATACAATCTTGACAATTTTGTATTTCAGTTTTTGCCGCTTATTCACATCTATCACGTCACATCTACTGTACCTATGTATCTTTTACCTTCAAAGCGAATGGCCAGTGGACCAGATACAAGTCGAGATATTCCAGTCCCAGATCATTCAACGTTGTTCTCAGAGCTGATTCAATCATACAAGGAAGATGGAAAGTGTTCCACAGCTTGCTGGTGATGAACAAATCTTCGCGTTTGACGGTTCCATCTTTAATTTTGGCCTTCAAGGCCTTCCCGACTTCAGCCTCATTGCCGTAGACGGGAGCGCAATCGAAATGGCGATAGCCTACGTCGATAGCGAACTCCACTGCTTGGGTAACTTCTTCTGGTTCAGCCTATAAAAAAAATACGTTTTGAAGATACGATAGATTTTAATTTAAAAAAGCTTTTCAACTTTATTTTATAAAGTTCATTTGGCGCGTTAGGGGAAAATTATGACAGGGCTCGAGATCTGACTGTGCATCTTACAGGCCTATATCGCTACTTAGTCAGTTTTCTAAGATTATTGAATACTGTTTCTATTAAAGATTATATGATTACTTTGAATCATTCAGATTATTTTTTTCTAGTTAGAATGCTTATAGAAGAAATAAATCCACAGTTGGTGCAATTGACCAACTCATTAAACATGTGTTTGAAATCTTGGAAAACAAACAGCAGACTCTGGGGTTATTTTTTGATTTGAGCAAAGCTTTCGACCTCATTGACCATGACATACTGCTACACAAATTGCAGTTTTATGGTATACGTGGCCCTGCATTGAATTGGGTTAGATCTAACCTTACTGGCCGTAGTCAGCTGGTCTGTGTGAATGGAATTAACTCTATGAGTAAATGTATAGTAAGAGGGGTACCTCAAGGCTCTGTTTTAGGACCTCTTTTTTTTTGTTTTTATTAATGATCTTCCGAAATTTTGTTCGAAAGCTTCCATTACTATAATTTTTGCGGATGACACTAACATCTTGGTATCAATCAGAGTTTCAAACCACTCTACTCCACTCTTTTCAATATTTTTTCAGAAATTTCAAATCAATTTGTATTATATTAGACAATGGAAGTCCAAACTAATGAAATACACCACGAAACATTGTCAATCACCTTCAAACAGATAGTTGTTGGTTCACAGATGGATCAAAAACACCTTCCGGTTATGGACAAACGCAGGACAGAGATATCTACATGCCTAGGAACTTATGCGACTGTATTTCCTGCGGAAATTTACGCTATTGAATTGTGTGCGGAGAGATTGCAAGAATCCAACCTCACTCACAAGTCAATAAAAATATTCTCGGACAGTCAAGCGACGTTGAAAGCTCTTGGCTTCCACCGAGCAACGTCTAAATTGGACTACAGTAAGGATGAACTACGATGTCTAACAGGCCTTCTTACAGGTCACTGTCATTTGAATCATCATATGCAGAGACTCACAATAAAACCTTGCGAGTTGCAGTGGAAGGTCAAGTAGATCCACCCGTTTTGGACCTAACCTAAATCAACCTAGTACTTTTCTTTTTTCAAATTTATTGTCACTACAGAACATTGCTGAGATTTCACCAAACCTGCTGAGGTACAGCGCAATACAAACGTGTACGAGGTCTATTCAAAAAATAAGGTGAATGTTTAAATATAGCGGGCTACCTACGTACATTCGATTAGCGTTTTTTCAATTTTTTCATGTTGGTACACCCGTCTCGAACATACGTTCACAGTTTCAACTGTTTAGCATGTTAAGTGGCATACGGTGATCGTATTTTGAGTCAAAAATATGTTTACAAGTGGAATAAGCTTTTCACAAAAGGTCGAGATTATGTGAATGACGGCGCTCGCTCTGAACGCCCCAGCACATTGTTCGAAATTTTTTGGTCAAAAACAACTCCGTAATCATGGCCCAGCCACCATATTCACCAGATTTGGCTCCGTACGACTTCTTCATGTTCCTAAGATTGAAGAGACTCACGAGGCGGCGTTCTTCGACGATTGAGATACTGAATCGGTGAGAGAGCTAAGGCACATTCTAAATTTCGGCTAAGTTTTTGGGTGAATTTCATGCACATAAAGGTAGGTTCATAAGTTAGTATTATTCTTGATAATACAACACAATTTGTTTGAGATTACGGTGCACTAAACTTACCAACCACGTCCCCAAACCAAATATGGGTGATGTATGTCCGTCGTTAAACATTACACTGGGGACTTTGCTAGCCATTATACTTTAGAAACAAACAATTGACGAAACAACACGAACCTACTTCAAAGTAATATACATAAATTATGCTGGTAAAGCTTGTACTAAGGCACAAAACAGAGAATTCAAAAAACTGATTTTTTTTTCTAAGTGTGTTTTTATTTCAAGGATGATCATATGAACATAGGAGGAACGTAGGTATATTTCAAGGGGCAAGCACAGTTCACTGTGGATATATGCATTATTAGACTTTTCAACAAGGCTTATGGTTTGAAATGAGAAAATGTTTTACAAGATATCTCATATAGTTGAAATCACTTCACTATATGATATTGTCAATTGATTTTTTTTTCATTAGGCGATTTTCTATCCTCAAATGTAATCACTTCTTGTTTTTCAATAACAAATTGAAAAGACCTGCGTTTTCATGCATTACACGAGAAATTTGTATCCTCACATTCAATAAACAATTTAATTATTTATTTATTTCCAGCATCTCTACCTCAACTAACTCAAAACCCAACATCAAAATTAACTAAAGAAACTCAACTGAGAGTCATAAATTTATTACGATTTTTAAGTTTTCTCACTAATTTGCTGAAGAATATTTTTACTTCCTTATAATGGATTAACAAATTGTATTCCAACAGGTTAAACGAATGTCTTGAAGAACATATTACGATAGTGAAGAAACCTCTGAAAGTCGATTTTAAGCAATTAAAAGTAGATAAATTCTCTGGCTCTAATAGAAAACGATGTACAGATAAGGTACCGTCGGTGACGTTCAATATAGTACATTTGAGAAACGGCCAATACTTGCGAATGGAAATTGAGCCATCCTTTCGAGGTGTATAATCGTTGTTCGGCGCGGCCGAAGAAGAAAGATATTGGCAAAAAAACGGCTGGGATTCTTATTTTCCTATAGATTGTGTTCTCCGTTGTCGAGTGGTTTGGATCCGCAATGTTGCCAAATGTTCTGTTTTTTCAATAGTTCTACTAATTCACAACACAACAAAAAAATATTTTTTGAATGTTTCCTACACTAAATTAGTCAATTCCTACTAATTTTGGGGTGATAAAAACGAAAATAATAATGAAAAATTTTTATTAGCTCTGGTTTTTGAGATACACAGTACTTAATCTTAAAGAGTAGTTATACTATACGTGAAAAGTGAAAGTACATAAAACAATATTGTTATGTTTCTTTTAGAATATTTTAAGTACAAAATTAATAAAAAAAAACATTATTCTNGGTGTCATTTTACGTTTCTGAGCCTTAAATGTTATTTCACCACATATATAGCAAAAGCTATCGACAGAATTCACACACTTTCGAGGCATTTCAGATCAGCACTTAAATTAATTTAAAAATCAACTTCACACGATAATTTCAATAGCAACCACGTGCGTACAATTGACAAACTCACATAGGTTATGTTTACTACTTAAGAACAGCTGATGAGAGGGGTGTTATGTAAACAAACATGTGTACCAACTGTTGGTGATGAAATATTTCATTTGTTGAAAACTCAATATACATATATATAATATAATGATACTATATCTTGAAAACAAGAGCTATTATATAATTTTTATGGTCACTTTCGGTTTTAACACGTGGAAATACATTAAAATCATCAAATTTCAACCCCGAAACAAAAACTTTGTTGTGTTGTGTTATGTTTTGAGCTCATGATCTACAGAACTTTGTAAAATAAAAACAATACTACTTATGATCTGGAAAAATATTGATAATTCAGTCTCACAGAATCCCTGAGAGAGTTCAAAGACATACCAAAAAGTGCATATCAGAAATTGTTTGAGGATTGGAATAAACGCTGGCATAAGTGTATTATATTTGAGAGAGACTACTTTGAAGGGGCAAAATATAAATTGATGAATAAGTAGATATTTTTTATGGTAAATGAAAATTCCCCTGATTTCTTTAACAGACAGCGAATTTTGTCGATCTGGAAAATAGAGAGATAAATATCAGACACACAGTGGGGAAGGCAAACGAACAACCTCTTTCAACACATTTCTGAATGTCAAGTTCCTGAATATCTTTCAAAAGTTCAAATAATAATAAACCGTACGTAATGACACATTCACGATAAACAATATCTAAGCTAGCTATTTGTTTGACGTCACAAAATAAAAATGTGGTTTACAGTACAAAAGCTCTGATGTAAATCCCACTCAACTTCAACTAGACTTGCGCTCACGTTTGGAAAGAACCATTTTGGCGGGAAAAGCATGGACATTCTCAGGAGCGCAATATTCACTAATCTTTGGGTGGAAATGGCGGGAGAAATTATTTTCTTAATGTTGTTGTTCTGTTTCCTATCACATAGTATCAGTTAGTATCTAGTGTCCATCAGTGTTGGTGGTAGGTGATCTTTCTAGAGTAACAGTTTTTTCCCTTCGTCGCCATCAGTGTAATGGTGAAAGCCAGTGTTACTCTTCAGCCAGTGACAAAATGGAGTATGTAAGTAACGAAATTACTTTCACAATTGAGGATCATCTTTTACTGCAATCATCGTTTCCAATCGGAGGCTACGAAATACGGGTGGGCCTATCACCAGCGCGAAAATTTAGCTCATGTATCATTTTGTCGCAACCCTTCACAAGGAACAAAATTTCCTTCGATGTCTTCGAATGGGCTTATCTCTGCGACTTATTTCAACAGAAGTTGATGGATTTTTTCTGTGGAGGACACAGTTTTCTAGATGGACACTTTCCCGCCATTTTTCCGAGTGACAGCTATTTTAAGGTCACTCCTGCTATCAGGAAGGGTAACAAGATGCTGATAGTGAGGGCATTAAGCGCTAAATTTGAATTATTTGAAGAGGATGTCTATAATATAGTGCAAGCCAACCAATTTCTAGTATCTAAGAGGGTAGTTATGTGGGATAACAATAACTTTAGCGCTTACTACTACAATTTGATTGATGGTATACGTTCCTATTTCAAAGAGAATCCTGATTCTAATTTGACCCACCTGGAAATTTAAATTGTTAAACACAATTCTTTCGTTTCAGTGAGTCTACTTCAAACTATAATATCTCATTGAATACTCACTCAATTTAATCGAAATAAGCGACATTCGAATCAGTGCACGTTTGTAACACGAGTCACACGATTCCGTCAGCATTAACATTGTGTGCTAGGTATTTGATGAAGTTGACGAAGGTAGTTTTTGCCTGGTCCTGATTGGCGAGGGTTCTACCAGTGAGAGAGTTATCTAAATGTTTTAAAAGATGGTAGTCGGTTGGCCAAAGGTCTGAGGCAGAACTTGAACGCTAAATTCCTTTAATTTTCGGACAGTGATTTGTCAAACGTGCGGACATACGTTGTTGTGGAGCAGGATCGGACTTCTTCCGATGACCAGTGCCGGATGCTGCCGTCGCAATTTTCAGTACATTTCGTCGATTTTCTCACAGGCATTGTTATGGAGCAGGATCTGACCTCTTCTGTTGACCAGTGCCTGTTGCTGCAGTGTTCAGTACATTTCATCGATTTCCTCACAATAGGACTATGCTGTGATGGCATGATCTGGTGGCAGTAAGTTTTAGTGAATCACACCAGCCACCGATCACCATACAGTAACCATGCTCTTTTTTATAGGTTTGTGCCTTTGGAAAGTGTATGGGTGGCTCATCGATGTCCAACGACTGTCCTGTATTCGTGGAGGATCCACTTTGTCGTCACACGTGACGATCCGATCCAAAAAAGGATCGTTTCGGTTGCTCAGAAGCAAAGAAGAATATACCTCAAAACGTGACAATTTCTGTTAATTGTTCAATTCGTGGGGCAGCCACTTCTCGAGATTTTTGATCATTTCAATATGTTTTGAACCATCAGAAACCACATAGGAGCTCATGCCGAGTTCTTTCGTCATTCCATACTCACCAAATACATAGCACATGAAATATGTCCTAGAATTCAACATAAATAGCAAATTGATGACAAAAACTCCCTTGTATTACTTCTTGTTATCAGAGTGTATAAACTCAAACTATAAAACTATGAAAATGTACGCATTTATCGTTCATTGCCTGTTTAGTTCTTTTACTATATGATTTGACATACATCTCTTGTATTAACCAAATCAGGATATCCTTACAACTCTGCCTTAGTAGGAATCATTATTTATTAGCACTGAAATTATATGTTCTTTAGTGAAATTCTTTCCTGCAGTGATATACCTTAGAATGTAAAAATAATTTATATTTCTTTGTTTATACCGCACCATTTTTTTATTCAGTTTTGCGGAAAAACGTTATTATTATTATTATTATAATATAGTAGTTGTTGCCTGCGGCTTCGCCCGAGAAGAATTTGGTTTGTCACATTGAGTTTCGTGACAGACCATTTTGAACGAATAGTTACAATATTTTATCAACCAAAAACTTCCGGTTTGAAACTTCAAAACTGACGAAACTCTATACGATCTATGAACCCCTATTTTCCCCCCTTGGGGGTGGAAATTCCTGATTCCCTTTCTTGATGCTTATTTACGCTATACAAAGAACCTACCTGCATATTCCAAGGCTGTACGTTGTACGTATACAACCGTCAACGACGTCTGCCCTTGTTTGGGTCGCGTTCTTGGGCATGGCGCTTCATTGCTTAGACCGCCCCTCTATATTGAATGCTTATTTACCCAAAATATAGTGATACTTCGTGCAGCGTTCGAAAAGTATCAATATAAATCAAACAAGAGAAAACAGTTTTAGGCTTTATTTCATTTTGAAAACATTAACTTGTGTAAGTTATATATAGATCCAGTTATTTAGTATTCATCGTTAACGAAAGGATGATCCTTGTGTGTGTAGGCACTGAAAAAAAGTCAAAATTAGTTTCTCCACCTACAATATTTCTATGGGGTATATGAAAAATGACCTCGGAAAGTTAATTTCACAGTAATTCCGTTCTAGAAATGAAAGAACTCTAAAAAAGTGTAGTTTGAGATGTATTGACTTGAACCTTGAAGGCATATTATGGTTTGTAGCATACTTCTGACATTCATACCCCTATGGGGTAATTAAATAATGGAAAACAGAGAGTTTCAAGATGTTACACTAGATATTTCCAAGGCTCTTGACTGGCATAAAAACTAGGTTGGGTCCTAAAGTGAATCGGTCTATTTGTCGTTCCTCCGAGAGGATTTACGCCTATTCAAATTCGACTAAATGAATCCAGCTTCTTGACAAAGCCATGAGTGATGCATCATTCATATCCAATGAATTTGTTTGGGACCTAGGGCCTAGGACCATGGGAATAACCTTTCTTTGTGTAAAACTGTTTCCAAGTGAGCGTTCCAGGCGAGCTTTTTATCAAAGATATCACCAAGATATTTTATCATTATTGCAAATGGAATAACCTCATCAATGGGGAAAAGGAGTTATATCATCTAGATACCTCTTCATGGTGAAGGTGATTATCATAGTTTTTCAAGTGTTTTTAGCATCAGTCTCAGAGGATATTACATACTATTCTTTCCAACGTGGTCCTTGCCAGGATGACAAGGTTGATTGCATAAGCTTACAGGTCTACTTCTCTTCTGTCAAGGACATCAAGCAAACTATCGTCACCTTGAGGGCAACTCCTTTTTACCCTTAACCTAATGCTCTCATCTTGAAGAATCGTAGTAGCTGTTCTGTTGAGAAGCATGACATAGATCCAGCTAGCTACAGTAGATTCTATGTCTTTTCCAGGCAGGACTGATTCTATACATTAATGTAGTGAATTATCTATAATGCACTACCTAAATGGTAGTGTTTATTGTCTATAAGAAAAACCAACATCTTGTCGACATATCAGTTACCTATGAGAAATATCGGATAATATGAATAGTAATACCAGGCATTGCAATGAACTGGCTATCTCCAGTCATAAGTGGGGATAAACATTGCAAGAAAGGACCTCACTCAAGAAAAGCATCCATTTCTCGACCTAAACTGAAGATTATCAAAGCCTTCAAGATGTTTGAAAGTTCAATTATCGATTATTTGAAACATGGCTACTGCTGGTTGAGATGAAATTTGTCAAAGAATGTTTGAATGTAACAAGAATGGTGAAATGCTATTTTGTCATAGTTTTGAAACTCTTCCTAACTTGTAACTGTGAGTAACTGTGTTATTGTGACATTACTGGCATCTTTTCCAGAAAAGAATACTTACTCAACGTAAGGACAAATCCTGCCATTGCAGTCGAAGGTATCAATGAGAGCCATATCTTCGGGACTCAAATTAAAGTCCCAGATTTCGAAGTTCTGTTGGATCCTCGATTTAGTAACAGACTTAGGAATGGTGATGCAGCCCCTTTGCACCTGGTACTTCAATACAACTTGGGCGGGGGTTTTGTTATACTTTCCAGCAATCTCTTTGATTTTAGCATCATCCAGTAGTTGTGGGTCTTCTGGTTTGGCCCATGGTCTGTCGGGTGATCCCAGAGGGCTGTAGGCTGTGACAACGATATCTTTGGATTTCAGATACTCAATTAGTTTCTTCTGGTTCAGGTATGGATGCACCTCGATCTACAGTAGGTGAAATAATATTTATATATTTTGTCTTGGTGCTGGCAGAAAATTTTGAAAACCTTTTTGTCTGTCTTTATTTGGTCAGTTCACCATCAGGATATCAGAAAATGTTGAACATACCTACATTTTCCATGGTTATTTTTGACTTCATTCCAAAGAAAAATTCTGTTTCAAAGTCAAATCACCAGATACTGTCTATCTTACCTGGTTAGTTACTGGCTTGATGGTACAGTTCTGAAGGACACGCTCTATTTGCTTCTTGTTGAAGTTGGATACTCCAATAGACCTGGTAAGTCCTTTCTTTTGTACTGCCTCCATTGCTTTCCAGGTATCAACATAGTCTACGTCACTGTAGGCTGTTGTACCATCTGCATTTGTAGGGAAGAGTTCACCGTCTTCCTGAAATCGATGTAACATTTAGATGAACTCAGATTAAGTATTTTGAGGAAGACCTTATTTGATTTACCAACTCCCCTGGAGGGAGGAAGGCAAGGGTATAATGACCAGATCTTATATATGGTATTGATTTCACCACTATCCCCACTATTGATAAAAGAATTAGTAGTGTGTATTTTTTCCTATAGCAGTATTCCAGTCGATGTCCCCCATTTTTCCATTTGATTTTGTCAAAAAGCAATGTTTATGAAAATTTGGACTTATAGTAAAACCAATAATGATTGAGAGTAAAGCGCGTTTTCATATCTAAATTTTACGTTACCAGTTTATAGCAGAATCAAAATATAGTAAGCAGTAGAGTTGTAGGTTGTGGCAAATTATAGATAATACACAATACTAGTACGATTAAAAGGTATTATTTATGACAAAAATCAGTAATGAGCTTGTAATGAGTNATGAAATGGCGTTAAGTCATGGAATTACAGTTTTAAGGTTACCACCATACCACTGCGAATTAAACCCAATAGAATTAATCTGATACTCATGAGGTTCAGTGGAGGTAGGTTTACTAATGAAATATAAATAACTGCTGCACAAAACAGTCTTTTGAAAAATACTGGAATTTGATCATAGACTCTTTGCCTTCAAAACCAATATTTTTCTCCATCGTTGATGTATCTATACAATACCAATGGATTTTCTTCTTACAGCTGATGTAAAGAACTTTAATGTGTGAATGATCGAGATTTTCTGGGGTAGATAACTCACTTTCAGAGCGAATGGCCAATGGATCAGATACAAGTCGAGGTACTCCAGTCCCAAGTTCTTCAGAGTGGTTTTCAGAGCTGGTTCAACTAAATCGGGTCGGTGGAAAGTGTTCCACAGCTTGCTGGTGATGTACAACTCTTCGCGTTTGACGGTACCATCGGCGAGTTTCGCTTTCAGAGCAGCTCCTACCTCAGCTTCGTTTCCGTAGACATGAGCGCAGTCAATGTGACGGTAACCAATGTCAATGGCATCCTTCACTGCTTGAGTGACTTCACCGGGTTTCGACTAAAAAATGCAAATGAGTTAGGGGGTTGAAATGGATAATCGTTGGAATAAGGCTACATCGTAGGTATGATGCAATGAATCAGGGGTAGCAAGGCATCATAAGCTTTCTGTTGGGTTCATTTCTTTTGATGTAAAAACTTCCCACCCCTATCTGAGCTTAAGACCTTTCTCCAACATGGAGAAGGTGTGGAAATTAGCTTTTTTCATGAAAAGTACCACAAGTTCACTTTCAAAAGAGTTGGGACAATTTGAAATGAATAATGACAGCGTACGTAGATGTCACGTGAAAATTAATACAAAATTATGATTTCCCACGTCAAAAAATAAACCCCGGGTACCAAATTCCGTGCGGATAATTTATTTTTTGCAAAAGTTATTGTTAAAAATCGAACAAAAAATTCAAATTCAACACCCTGTATCTCCAAAACGAAGCATTTCTGGACACAAATGGGAAACTTTTTTATTTATCGTTTTATGTGAAATTTGATTTTGGCAGTAGATTTTGCTTAAGAAATGATGTCAAATGGCGTCTACAAAATAGGTCACGTGATTTCTTTAACCTGTCAAAATTGACATTTAAAAAAAGAAACATTTATTATATTGCAAAAAAAGAAATTTGGTGACGAGATTAGTTAAAATAAATGATTTAGTACAGGTTAAGGAAATCACGTGACCTATTTTGTAGACGCCATTTGACATCATTTCTTAAGCAAAATCTACTGCCAAAATCAAATTTCAAATAAAACGATAAATAAAAAAGTTTCCCATTTGATGCGGACTTTATCGGTGACACTGTATATACTTTTTTCTCGAAATTGTATCAGGGATACGTCTCATGAATATTTTAATGAACTTATGTTACACCCTGTATACATATTAGAATATTATGTCTACGTGGAACAGTGAGTATCATCGACTATTTGAACGGGGACCTCTAACATTCAATTATTGGGTGAAGTATTAGGTAACCTGACCTTGTATTTGTAAACTTCCATACTGGTGTTTTATTCGACTATGTTAGTATGAAAGTCATAATTAATGTGAATAATTATAGAAAATAGATAACGGTCTGATAATGGCATGGCGCATTCCATAATATCCATAGCATTTTGAATAATTGAAAATTGCCTTGTTATCGATTAACTCGCATGTTTTCTAAATCATAAAAAATTTTATAGGTCTTTATACAACCTCACTGGACAAACCTATAAAGGTGAATTAACAAACATTTCCGCTACTGAGTTTTAGTACACGGGATAAACATGAACTAATTGAATTCCTAACACTAGGAGACAAAGAAATTCTTTTTTTTTCGACGAAACGCTAACATTTTTCTTTTCTATTCATGTAATTAGCAGGTCATATGATTCAAACTGTTATATTATATGGTTTTAACGTGCTAGGAATCGTACGTTGAAGGAAAGAACTCGTTAATCCGTATCTCGCTCATCACAACCGTTTTCTTCAAACTAGACAAAATATTTTTTGGTAGCCTCAAATTCTAACGAGGAACCTCAAATTGTTGAAGCAATCAAGTACAGAGGCCAGAAAATATGAACCAGTTTGTAGATGTATGAAGCCAGGGAAAGGCTATGATCTATATTCTATATCCATTATTATTGATTTATTCGATTACGTTTTTAGATTAGCTGAAACGAATAACTATTAGTATGGAGTGCCCCAAGGAACGGTGCCTGGACCTATACTATTCAATATTTATATCAATGATCTCTTCAATATTGATGTGGAAGCGAATATTATTAGCTTTGCCGACAACACCGTCCGGGAATTGGAAACTTTATTCCTTTCGTTCGACAGTAGGCTACTAACAGTAAACTTTTCTAAGACCCACTGTATTGCCTTTTCAATTTATAACAACAACTTACCCACATATAATAAAATTACAGTTAATATAAACGGCAATATCATTGACATCGAAAGGAGAGAACATATAAAATATCTAGGCCTCATTATAGATCAAAATCTTGATCTATAATTTACGCTACGCTGTAATTTACGTTACGCTGAATACGTAACAAAAAAATTGGGATCACTGATAACAAAATTCAAATTGTATCAAAAATTATTCGACTCCACACAAATGAACATACTTTATGCAAGCTTAGCCCAAACACATATAAACTATGGCATACTTGTTTGTGGTGGGATAACTAATAATTATATTAAAAACCTAGAAGTGACACTAAAAAGATAATGTATAATAAAAGCTACAGATTTCCGTCAGATAAACTCTTCCAACAATCTAAGCTATTTACAATCCATCAACAGTACTTCCTTAATCTTGCATCTTACTATCACCAACACAAGTATGACCTGCCCCAAATAGACCATCCATAAAATACTCGACTGAAAAACCAAACAACCAGAATACCAAAGGTTGAAACTACAAAAAACCAAAGATTCCTCTCTTATCTATGTCCGATAATTTACAGAAAATCCCAAATGAAATGAAAACACTTAATGGTCGTTTCCTATTTAAAAAGAAGTTGAAAGTATGGATTTTAAACCAGCTCCCCGAACTAATTCTCAAAGCTTTTCAAAGAGATATTTAGAAAACATGTTTAATACAAATTGGACCCTAACAACACATAGACATAGAAAACTTTAAAGTAAATTTAACTGGAACTGCCTTGAATATATTGCTTATATTTGTGAACATCAAAAGAGATTTATAAAAAATCAACCAAAAAAAAAAAAAGATTAATATCTATGGGCCCCCAGACTCAATTCACTTTTATTGTTATATTTTATTATCACTGTGAAACTGTGAATATATCTTCAAGACGAGGGTACCGACAAAAAAAATCGCTAATAGAATGTAAGTAGCCTGCGAAATTTGAACATTCATCTCACTTTTTGAAAAGACCTCGTATTTGCGAAGACTGCTTTAAATTTTTTTCAATACGGCGACTTTCATTATATACATATAGAATATTTAATTCCTCAGAATATCTGTGCAAACGGAGAATTTCCTCAAAATAAAAATACACCCCTCATACATCAAATGTAATATATTCTTTGATTTGAATTCTTTCGACTTGGTAGTTTCAGTGTTTTTTCATTTTTTTCCGTTACTTAGAAGCTATTGGATGAATAATATGGGTATTCAAATCGCCACCCTATATAACAAAAGTGCTTTTTAGGAAAGAATATTGACTTTTCATTGTATGTATATATTTATGTATATATATGAATTGGATTTGATGATTTGATGAGATTTATGACTTTATTTTTGTATCGAATGATCCCTCACCGTCATCAAAGCTGAGAATCATAATATTTTATTTCACTAGTTCCTGATAACTCATTATCGCTTGCATAACAGATCAAATGTTGTTGATCATGCCATTGAATTTTATCACGGATCGTAAGCAAGTAACGAATCAATATTGGCATTCCTTTTTTAGTATATAGGAGCAAGGTCAATTTAGATCATTCGCCGAATCCTTGAATAACTATTTTGTTACTATGGCTATTTCAAATCGAAACAAATACTTTGCCGCGACGAAGAATCAATCGCTGATAAAAATCCCTTGATTTTTTAAAAATTTTGTTTCAATACTTTACGCATTTTTATCTCAATACTCAATATACTCAATGTGAGTACATTCAGTTTATCAGATACAATTGGAATGTTAAGAAAAAAAGAATAACAAACCTCTCGAAATTTTCCATGCCTTATTATTGTGCAATCTCAAACAAATTACGATAAAAAAATGTTTTTAACCGTTTCGAATTTGATAAAAATCTGCCAAACATCTAAGAAGAAGATTCCTCAGTTACCGATTATTTGATATGATGATTTACCCTCGATATCCATCAGTACCGATAAACTTGGCAAATGCACAGTTAACAGAACTGATATATTGTCAAATGTGATCCACTAATTTTTCTGAAAGAAGATTGGTTAGGCAACACAATTAATTTTTTCCCAAAAGACAATTGTTCCTTTGCGACGTTTCGAATTTAGTTCAATTTTTTTCAGGTGTCTGTTGCAATGAATTTTCATTAATATACCTCAAAAAAAACTTATTCGATTATTATCGTTTCAATTTTACAAGGAACCATGAGTCATTAAACTACCGAAAAGTAGTTTCTTCGTGGTAGTAATATAACTATTTCAAAAACCATGAGACATATCAGATACACGATAAAAAATAAAAAACCGTGCAACAACCAAATTTTCGAGACAACACCAACACAAAACAACATGAATCAAACGAATGGATTTCTGTGATTCTGATAAGGTGGTGTCTATTTTTTAAATCAATGACAGAAAAAAAAAGAATGAGAAAAGGGGAATTAACAGATATGTTATTTAGTTATATTATTAACACGAGGAAATTACTTTTTGGTGAGTAATTCAGTTGAGAATTCATTTTTTTTTGTAAATTTTCAACGATAATAAGCGTATAAGTTTTGTGGGAGGTATGTTAATGAAAATTCATCTTCACAGAGCTCTGAAGAAGAATTCAATTGAATTCGAAACGTCCGCAAGAAAATAATTGTTTTTCCGAGAAAAAAATATTGTTCGCAACCAACCTTTTTCCAGTTGAAAACGATGTTTATAATACCACTAGTTCAAATAATCCTTTTCCCGAAACTTAAATGAAAATTTTGATAAAAATTCAACCTGAAACTTTCCATTGGACATTTTCAAGCAGTAACAGTATCAACAACCCGTTTGTGACATTCTTTGAACTTAACAGTTCAGGAATAACTTTTGAAAAACATCTCTGATGAGATGGAAGAAATAGTGTTTTCATTGACACCATAATTCTCGAATAGACACGAAACTAATGAAATTAGTTTTGAAAAATTATATACATTATTTGTTTCTATAAATAATAACAACCATGAATTCCACAACTGTAACGTCAGACTTCATAGTCCAAGACTGTCTGATAAAACTTATTGGCAGTAATCATGATGTTAAACCTCCATGAAACAAAAATACTCTTAGAACCATATTCATGGATGCAAAACTATAAAAAACAAAACAAAAGTGGCAATCACTACATATGTTGTTCTTGTGGTCAAATATATATTGGGAAACATCAGGACCAGTGATAGTGCGAATGAACGAACATCGAGAATATATCAAAAATAGACAAATGACAAAATTCAAACTCTCAGAACGGATTTTGACGATGGTAGATTGTCCCCATCAACTACAACGAAGAGAGGAAAGCTTGAAAAATCACCGTATTTGGCTAACAGATTCAAAAATATAAATAGAAAGTTGCCCAATAGCAACAAACTAATATCAGAGAAATTTCTGGCACTACATCGAATTTGATAAATGTCAATCAATAGCGCTTGATATAATTCAAATTCTCAAGCTTTCAAGGCGGAATTTGAAGGAACATTTGACAGAGATGTTTCCGATATGTTGATATAAGTAAGACATTCATCTCATTTTTGGGAATTATGCAACATGTTTTACTCGTGTTCTGGAAAAATTAATAAGTTTCATATTTCCACAGTAGTAGTAGCTAATAGGACATCTTGTTATGTTATCCATCGGTACTGAAGAAGCAATAAGGCCGAAACGTCGGATGTCCGGCGACGGGCACTTGATATACAAAAAATATGGCACAAAGCGCCCACGCTTTTTTTACAATAATAATAGTATTTTTTGTTCGTTATTGTTTTAAGCTTATTAAAAAAAATATTTTCAACTTTTTAGTTCGCTGTTCTTTAAAAGCGTGTTTTTTAGTTTTTTGAACTATATTTATTTCTCCCTTCTAGTGTTTTGGTTTTGTATGTATGAATATAAATCTCAGTGTATTTTTTATTTTGAATGAAGCTTCGACATCATTAATACTGCCAATTGGTTTCATTAGATAGCCAGGGAATAAAAGGTATGACGTCATAGCTGTAAAATTTACGATTGCTGGTTGAATTGATGCAGATATTTCCAGACGTCATCTGGTTGTTGTATTGCATTTATTAAAGACTATTTCGACAAAACTGGATATATCATCTTTTCATTTCATTAGCGAGATTTTTTCTCAACCACTTTTCGTGGGGTTGTAAACCGGTGTATCTCTATTCAACAGTAATTGTATCAAGAAAAGGACTACTAGTTTCATCCCCTCATGCAGAAATGATTTCTTTCGAATAATATTTATGTTCAAAGGATATCACACACGGGTTTCAGATTTCTGAAATAAGTAATGAGTAACTTGAACTAATTTTTTCAAGAGTTTTATGTAATTGGAAAGGAATTCTTTGGATTAGCGGGTTTGTAAATATCGATATTGACGAAAAATTATTTTTAGGCTCCATTTTATGTGTTGTAAACGGTGTTAATCTCTAGAACTAATGTATTTGATATCATCGGTATTTGCCAAATATATCCCGGGTATCATAAACCGTCATAATATATGATATGTACCTACCGATGGATCATTATTCTGTATGTTGTGGAAATTTTTAGGAAATTTCAACTTGACTACTGAGGACAGTAGAAAAAATGTAGTAAACGGTAGGTTGAAATCAAGAGCGTGGAACGAAGATTTGAAAAATATTTAGTTTGAAAAAATCAGTAGCGTACCAAATTGCGCTGTGAAGCAAGAAATGCTTTTCAATAGTAGATGCGAATATTTTACAAAAATATGTATGTCCATACCGGGTTTATCATAAAAAAAGGTTTATTAAAACTTCATCATCCTGTAATTTAATAAATTATCGTAAAAAATCCATATCAAAGTGTCCGGTACGCCCCTGATTGATAGAATTTGACGGAATCCTGCATTTGACATTGTCCGGTAGGCCAATGGTTTATTAAAACTTCATCATCCTGTAATTCAAAATTTGATACCTTCAAGACATATGTTTACCTCAAGTTTGATTTTTTCAAAATAATCTCAAAAATAACCTGAAATATTTCCATGTCAATAACAAAACTTCTTTGATTTTTTCTTGATATGATTTTTCAAAGCCGACTCCTGACTTTAGAGGTCATTTGGAGCATTGCCACAAATTGAGACTTATTTTTTGAATAAATTATCGTAAAAAATCCATATCAAAGTGTCCGGTACGCCCCTGATTGATAGAATTTGACGGAATCCTGCATTTGACATTGTCCGGTAGGCCAATGGTTTATTAAAACTTCATCATCCTGTAATTCAAAATTTGAGACCTTCAAGACATATGTTTACCTCAAGTTTGATTTTTTCAAAATAGTCTCAAAAATAACCTGTAATATTTCCATGTCAGTAACAAAACTCCTTCGTTTTTTCCTTGATATGATTTTTAATAGCCGATTCCTGACTTTTTACAGGTCATTTGGAGCATTGCCACAAATTTGCACTTATTTTTTGAATAAATTATCGGAAAAAAATTCATATCGAAGTGTCCGGTACGCCCCTGATTGATAATATTTGACGGAATCCGGCATTTGACATTGTCCGGTAGGCCGAACGAGATAACCTCAAATTTATATCCAAATAATAGATAAAACTCACCTTCCATGTTCCCAAACCGAATATGGGGAATGTTTGTCCGTTGTTGAACTTGACCGTGGGGACTTTGCTAGCCATGACTCTGAACATAAAATAGAAATAAAAGAGTTTGAGGAATATCGCCTAGACTCTAGGAAGGTCGATCACGAAATCACGATTCACGATCGAGATAGAACGTGAATTATGCTGTAATCCTGCTGATTGGTTTCCCCCTTCCTGAGTAATCGACAGTGTTGTCAAATGTTTCTATTAAATCTGATAACAAGGATATAATCCATATCCATTTAACTATATGATTCCCGCCGACTCTTGCTAATAGGGGAAACCGGGGTAATGATGGTCTACGGGGTAATTGAAGCTCTACAAAATATCACACACAGTTCACAGTATATACATAATTTATTTAACGAAAACAACCAGTTGGACCGTTTACTAGTCGGCAGCTGAACCAAAACAGGTTGACTGTTCTTGAAATTCGGGTGTCCGACAAGGTATGCATATTGCACCTCACTCAGGAGCGGATCTAGGAATGAATAAAAATTAAGATATATGATCATAACCGCTTCCTGTCTTCACAGAACATCCGTAATTTGAATGTCACCGAAAATATTATTCTGAGTTTTTTTTTTGGTCCCTTGGGAGCTGCCTCATTTAGTCCAAGTCTCCAGAAAACACTACAGCCTCTTGGGCTTTTTGCGTTTATTCTCCCATCTTCTCATCAGTCTCGTTCCTTGTACTAGTTTGTACAGGTTCCGTGTTGGATATTCGTCATCTTCTTCTGGACGTAATTTCGTACGTCCATATATTACCTGCCTCCTGTGATTCAGTGCCTCACATTCGCATAAGATGTGTACAGCTGTTTCTATCCCTTCATTGCATAATCTGCAGCTGCGGTCTCCGTTGTACAGCCCCATTTTATTCAGGTGACCTCTAAACGGATAATGACCGGATATTAACCCTATAATTATTCTACTATTTTGAAGTAATTCTTTTCTCGGACGGTCCCTAATGAAGGTTGCCAGGTACTTTTGTCCAGTACTCTGTATGCTTCTTATTGGTCCATGTCCTCATTCTGAGTTAGTGATAGTCCTTTGATTCAAATAAGTTAAGTAGAAATCCCCCGGATTGGGGCAGGTGGTGACGCCTGCCCCAATTGTCACGTAGTGTCCTACCCAGTGGCGAACCAATCAGAGTGTACCAAATTGTGGCAGTCGCTCTAGCGAGACAGACGTCATCACACCAGCCAAGTAGCTAAGGCATCCAGTCAACCAAATTGTCACGTGGTGTTCCACTCAGCGGCGAACCAATCAGAGAGTACCGTCACGTGGCGTCCTGTCACGCGCAATCAGAGCGCACATCATTGTGGCGGGAGATTTGAATTTTCTGTGGAATAAATAGTTCAGGCAGACAGACACGCCGACAGATTAGACATAGTAGTTAACATAATTGAAAAAAGTTAATATTTATGAGAATGGTAGACATTGTCCTTAGCCTCTACACCAATGTAAGATATTGAAAGTAACTGCGAATGATGGGTTTTTACTGATATTATTATTTCAGCTTTCTATTTTAACATTTACAGTGTTAGTTTTATAAGAAATTGACTTATTCATTATACTTGACAACATTTTTGATTTCCGTAGAATGTAATCGTCATTATCATTCAAATAAGTTAAAGAGGATTCATGCAGGAATCTGGTTATCGGATGCGATTTGGTAATGGGCAAGAGTGTAGGACTGGCTTAGGCCCCATAATTGAATATTTTTTGCGTCCAAGTAGAGGGGCGTGCGCTCATATAAAAACGAAATTCTAGGATATTATAGAAGATTTTGTGGTAAGTTACCTATAACTAACTACACAAACTAAAAACAATAATAAGAACAGCGAATAAACTAAACACAATATCAATTTCTGACCGTTTATTATAACTAATCCGATGCCGAGGACCGTCGAATCCTTCGACACTACAGCACTGAACGGGTTAGATGAGAATCTCATCCTAAGAGCGGTTGAAGGTCCCTGGCAACTCGGGCGGATCACATGGTGGGAGAGCCTACTGCTTGTATTATTCTACTGTGGTGATGCTGATATTATGTACGGAAAGAAATGATATGGCACTTCATCACAATGAAATGGATAACTAGAGGAAAATTTTAGCATTGTTTCGATTTGAACATATTGAACGACTGTTTATATATATATAGGACCAGGGCCATGAAAAAATCAAATCTGATCAGCTGTCTTTGTGCATATTCGTTCGTTCCATTGATACGAATTCTCATTTCAGTATATTCTGTATCTGTAGAGTAGGGTGGGTGAGTGTAGGCCCACAGCACTTAGGCCAGATGTGACCCATTGTACATTCTCCCAAGGAGTTGTCCTCCTAGGTCATCGTCCATCCTGTCCTTTCCAGGAAGGTGGACAAGTCTCTGGAAGACATCTCCTTTATATGGGCAGGTGTAGGCTAAGACTCGCCGAACACACACTCTCTCATTGACGATAACTCCGGACATTCACATAGGACATGCCTGACAGTTTCATCTTCCTATTCACACATCCTGCATAGAGGTGTCTCCATTAGCCTCATGATATGGAGGTGTTTCCTCAGTTGACACTGGCTAGTCGGAAATCCTACTGTTAATCGTAGGTTTTTCCTAGTTATCACCAGATATTTCTTCGGCGTCAGCTTCTCAGGGTCGCCCAGGGTGATCCTGGAAAGATTGCATCCTTTGATTTCACCCCATCTCTTTAGGTATTGAGCATGGGTGTAAATTTGGATAGTTCCGCAATTGTCGAAGTCATCAGGCCTCTAGGTGCCACAGGGTCCTTCGCTAAAGAGTCGGCAATGCAATCACCTTTACTCCTGTCGTGCCCTTTAACCCACCTCAGGATAATGTTATTATCTACCAAGGCTTTGGCTAAATCTTGGTGGCACTCTAGTACTAGCCCTGAGGTGTTCAAGGCTGATAGGGCTTGTCTGCTATGAGTGCAGATTGTTATGTTTTTGCTAGTTATTTCTCTTGTGGCGCCAACGAGTTCTGTTTGGACCACGCTGCTATTTTTTCCCATTTCCCACTTAATCCTTAGGATTAGTGATCTGGGGTACACTCCACATCCTGAATCTTTTTTTGTTTTTTAGCCATCTGTATATATGCGTATTGCATTTGTAGCATCTGACTCAGTGTTCTGTTTTATTTGTTTTTTGTAGGGTTTATTAAACACAAACCTGGGTTAAATTGCTTCACTGGTTGCCTGCAGCAGAGGTTGCGCAATGAGTGTTTCTCGTCATAGGCCTAGCCTCAATTGACCCATTCCTATTTCGAGGTTTACACCAGCCGTGCGCAATCGTAACATGACCATTAAGAAACCTCCTTAACGTACAGGTTCAGAAGGGTCAAACCAGTAATTAATTCCATTGCCGCGGTTGGTGTTGTTCTCATGATTCCAGTCGCTGTATTTTATATAATTTTTGCATGAACGTTTCTTGTAGAACTTTCGGTCCCCATGCAATGGCTCCGTATGTTAACATAGGTCTTATTACTGCAGTGTAGATCCAGGTGACAACACGGAGTGAAAGACCCCATGCGCGTCCCGCTGTCCTCCGACATTGCTCATAAGCCATATATGCCCTTTTTGTTCTACTCTGTAGGTGAGGGTTCCATGTTAGCATTCTGTCAAGAATAGTACCAAGGTATTTCACCTCTTCAGAGAAGTTTAGTTTGCTTTTGAAGATTTTGTGAGGTTTTAAGCCTGATAATTATTCTTTTCCTGGTGAAAAGGACCATCTCAGTCTTCTTGCATTTCAGTATATCATTATATATTCTTGAATTGTGACGATATTCTGGCCACACAGTCATTCCAGCTCCTGCTTCAAAACAGGCCTCAGTTTCAACAACAACCTCTTCACTGGAGCGACATTTCTTACCGGTGAGCATTCTTTTTAGGTCTGCGAAGAGCCAGTAGTCGCTAGGAGCCAAATCTGGCGGATATGGTGTATGCGGGGTCAATTCAAAGCCAATTTCATGCAACTTCGCCATCGTTTTCATTGATTTGTGACACTGTGCACTGTTTTGATACAGCGGCACTTACTATTTCTTCAAATGTGGCAATTTCGGCTTTCAAACGCTCCAATACCGCAATATAATATTCACTGTTGATGGTACTTTCCTTCTCAAGATATTGGATTATTTCACTACGCACATCCCAAAATACACAGGCCATAACCTTTCCAGCGCTTTGGACGTGGTTCACGGTTGTTCTCTATGCAGATGACGATCATATCGACACAAAAATTACTATTTGTTATGTTTGAACATGGCCAAACACTGCTCAGAATCATCAAGACGTTCTTGTTTTTGATCAACAGTGTATAACATACCTGCACTGCTAACCTCAATAAATCATGCATACCTGAGATATATTCAATTTTCGGTGGAAAATAGTGCTCCAATTAGTTACTTCATTACCTCGCTTTACCAAAATTCTTCTCAGTAAATTATACTCAGTGTGAATTAAAATGACTTTTCGGTTGACGTGAAGATTATTATTCTTGATGTTGAGGAAAATACTACTTCCTCAAAGAAAGAAACGTCCTGGAAGTGGAAACTTCCAGATTTCGATATTTGCTCTCTTTCTAAACATTTGTACGAAGGGTTTCTATGCATCTTGAAAAGAACCCTAGACGAAAGTAGCGATGAGTTTTAGCTTCTGTAAACTAGATGGCGCCATCATGGTTAGTTACAAGTCTCCTCATTCCACGACTAAAGCACTCACTTTAACTAATTTGCATATTATTTTGCTGTGATATTATGCCTAAGATGTATCTTACAAACAGAGAAAACACATATTGTCATAACGAACAGCATGGAATTGAAGAAATGTTTGTGAAGATGATACAAGGTAAGTTTGAAGTTTGTCAATAATAATATTTCATTACATCAAAATATACACAATGAAATAATAAAACTCCAAAAAGTATGTTAACAATACAACGTTAACAAAATGAAAAACTATTCATATTACGTATATTCGATGTAAAAAATCAGTTATGATCTCTCTTTCTTCCTCTCTAATTTATATTGCCGCTGCTTCTCAGTCGAGCGCATTTGGCCAGATTCCTCCTGTCCATGGTGAAAAGAAACTTCGTCCGGGGGCGCAGCGGTCTCATTCGAGACAATGCCACAATACATTCACTTTTTCTTTTGACAAAAACACTTTTGTTTCTACTTGTCTCCTTCTCGGGGGGCCTTCGGTTAAAAATAACACAAATACACATGTTCGTGTATTTGATAGAACTGACGACCTTGTCGAAATCCAGCATGTTCTCTCAATAGGTATTTCACTCCTATGTTTAGTAGACCTTCTAATTATATTTCGTTTCTCTTCTGTATCTGTATCTGTAGAGTAGGGAGGGTGAGTAGACCCACAGCATTTAGGCCACATGTGACCCATTGTACATCCTCCTGAAGAGTTGTTCTCCTAGGTCATCGTCTATCCTGCCCTTTCCAGGAGCTCTTGGCGCCCTCCGCAGGAAGTGCCCTTGCTGTTGGAGGTGGAGTAGGGCAGAAGGAAGGTGCACGTATAGTTGCTGCCACTCCTGTCTCTTTCGCGCTCTTTCTCTTTTTGACCTCGGCGCCGCAAATGCGCTTACGCCTTGGCCTTTGTATTACATCACGAGCTGATCTGCTATGTCCAGCCTCATTCCAAGCGGTAGTTGGGGTGGATATTTCTGTTCATCCTCAGCCACCGCCTCAGATTGACGTGAGCACTTCCGTCCTGCCTCGTGATTGGTTTTTGTTTTTGTTGTTTCTCTTTTGTTTGTTTCATTCATGTGTCTTCCTACGAGTAACAAGGAAAGAGTTGGTCACCTCTGGCAGAGCCCCGCATAAACAGAGGTAGGCTGATTACAACGAGGTTTCGCCCCGTCCGTAAGGCCACATTGGTTTCCCGGGCAGGACCATCAGTCCCCTGCCACCTGGGGGATGCGCCCGGGTAGCTCAACCCACAGGTTTCGTTTCTCTTATGAACATTGCTGTGAATTCCTTTCTTCTTCCTTTCAGTGAAGTCAATCTATTCGGTAATTCAGAGATTCGTATAAAACAATTTGGAAGGGTAAGAAACGGTGACATCTTCTCCCAAGAAAACGCGATCAGACGCGAGAGTCAAACCACAAATATTATTGATGAACGGGGCTTCCAAAGGCAGTTAGTTGCAAAGCAAAGCTTTAACATCGATCTATCAACGAGATTCGTTTTCTAACTTACTCTGCAGCTTTCACTGTAAGTGGGCAACTGGGTGATATCAGATCCCAAAAACATCGAATTTACGATCACTGGAGTTAATTCTCTTAATGTATTAACCAGTATTCTTAACAAGGAGAACTCATTGATTGAAACTCACAATAATATATCGGTTTTAATGGAAAGTATCGAACATTTTTGTAATTACAGTAATTGCTACAGAAAAAAATGGATATATCTCAAGTATACTACATATAATCCAGTACATGAATGAATTAGTAGATGTTCATGCTTTCTTTTGAATGAAGTCGAGCAAATCAATTGCTGTTACTATACCCACAGGTCTATTGATTTTCGATGGGCCAGTTCCTACAATAAGAGAGAGTTAACTCATTATTTGTCAGTTCGATTATTGTGTAATAATACCTTCAACGTCCAAGATCATAACGTAAGGCTCCTTCTCCAGAACCCTCGATACAAGTCCAAGGTTTGCAGATTTCAAAACCTTGGGATAGAGCCTGTCAATGCACCTGTCGACGGAATCGTTGGCCTGTAGATTTCCAGATATAACCTTGTTCACTATATTTTGCATTGTGACAACTCCAACCACTCCTCTGAAATGGAAACAATTCAATGTGAAGCAAAGCATATTTTAGTTTCATTGTAGGTGGAGGAAATTGAGTGCATAGCAATTTGAAGGAGATTACATCACAGGAAACTGAATGTTCGATTATAGAACAACTTTACCCATTCGGGCCCAATGCTGGGATCTGGTCAACTCCTCCCTTCTTTAGCATGCTCAACACCCTCTCGTAAGTAGCATCCCCGGTTGTTGTCTGCAATGGTGCCAACTTCAACGAACAAACATTCAAATCCCACCACCTGAAATGAGAAGTTTCAATGTATGTTTTTGTTAATAACAGAAAAATAACAGAACTGCCACAGCACTCACCAATGGTTGTTTGTATTCAAAGCTGGTGCAAGACCTCGTGCTTCCATCCATTGATCACAAACGAACTTGGTCAAGTAGTTTCTGATACCGTCGGGTAAAATGACTACTACTTTATGTCCTGCTGGTAAATCTTTTGCCGCTTTCAAAGCTGCCACCATCATGGCTCCAGAACTGGCGCCTGCAACCAAAGAAATTCTTCAGGAAATTTTTTCAACTCGATTTTTGTTAGTCAGACATATTGAAAACGTGTGACAGTAAGTTCATGACAAACTTTTTGAAAAACAACTGCCTGGTTATCGAACTAAGAATCAGTATTGGAACCTTTGTTCTTGAATATTGACAACGAAATAGTTCCTCGCCTCCACACTCAGTATGACATACTTCTCAGAGCAATTATTTCACCAATAAAGGTTTACAAACAATAGTTTGACTAGAAAGCTAATGCCAGTAGAAATCTGGAAGTCATATAAAAACTATTTTGTAAATTAATAGTAGCAATGTAATTAAGAAAGTCAACTCTTCTTATACCCTCAAAATAGAACCCAAATAGGTGCTGTCAATGACTTGTAGACCTAAATCGTATCCAGGACTTTGGGATTACCTCAGGAATCCCATCTGGTTTTTTTGTGATATTTCTGGGCTTTGTAATGTATTAGCTCATGGAGATGAAGATGATACCAACATTTTCTGTAGAGGAACAGATATCGGAGACTGCATATGATCTAACACGATCTAACAAGAGCAAAAACTTTCTGTGCCTGTCCCAGGCCGTCCTTGTTAGTGTGGCACAAGTTATTGTTCTCTGACTGACACACGTCAAAAGGTGGACTGGCGTAAAATAAACAGTTGCTATCTAGACTTCTAGACTTGAAGTAATAGAGTAGTTTTAATTAACCTCCTCTCTAAAACCAAATAAAACATGGCGCAGTCGTGAACTTTGAACTAAGTTCCCTAAAAGGAAAAAATTGAACAAGAGATCAATAACTTTTCTCTAGTTTGTGGAAAATACTACATAGAAAGTGATTATTCGAAAGTGCTCAATAATAGAATAAGAAAAAGTTAGAAAATACAGCCGATGATTATGGATTTCCGAGGTATCCCACCAATGTGCATGACAGGAAACTTGTCAGTAAAATGGGACAAACCATAGAACAGTTTGTAACAGAGCTCAAAAATCTCTCTCTTTCATGTGAATTTGGCATGTTGAGAGAAGCCTTAGTCAAGGATATGTTGGTATGCGGATTGAAATCTGAGCGACTTCGTAATGTGTGTCAACGCAGAAAATACCAGAGATTATAATAGACAAATAACGAATGGGTTTGCTGAAGGTAGTTCTGAGGTAGATGTCCTGTATTCTAGTCAACCAAGGAAGTATCAACAGTCAAATCAGATAACTCAGTCCTCTCACCGCTGCTCCTTTCCTCCTCACGGCGCATGCATGGCCTTGGATTTTAGTGCTCTACAAAGGCACAACGAGATATTCACACTTCTTTCCTTCAGCCGTCTAGATTGTCACTATAAAAATATATGTTATCCAACAATACCCTCTCTAGTTTTGTTTCTCCAATGAATTATACTACGATGTTGAAGTTGTAATTACAATATCCTCCTCACCGGATAAGATGTCACAATCTGATAAGGAAGTCACCGTAAACAATACTAGTATCGAGTTATTAAATATAGGAGGTGAAATAGCAAGAGGAACCGAGCAGGTAGGAAGACGAGGGAACAGGATGCGGCATCTCGCAGTGCCGTAGTGTGCGAAGGAGGCAAAGGACAGGCCATGTCCCGTCATGTTTCCGTGTTCGCCCTGCTTAAGAAGGACATACATGAACCAGCACACAATTCTGATCGATATATTCACAGCAGCATACGTGTCAACAATGCCAAATGGATAGACAAATAAAAATGCATCCTTACAAACTGCATATGAACAATGTACCTTCTCCATTTTGTGTATTTTAGAACTTGAGGTTCTAAATCATCTGACCATCAACTCCCTCACACCCCCAAATGACTGAGAGAAATGATAAATGAACTGGCTAACCCAATAATATCCGGATAGCCTTCAATGGTTATTGGGTTAGCCAGTTTAAATATCATTCCTCTCAGTCGTATGTGGGGGTTTGAGAGAAGTGATGGTTATACATTCATATGAACAATCTAAATAATTTCCATTGTGAAGTCCTGTGGACCATATTGGTATTAACATAGAGGACGTGAAAAATGATACGTACCCACTAGCAATCCTTCCTCTTTGATTAGCCTCCTGGCCATTGGCAGGGCTTCGCTGTCGGGTACTTTGATCCACTGATCGACCACAGATCGATCCAAAACTGTCGGTATAAATTCATAACCCATACCTTCGACTTCCCAGAAAGTCACGTCGGTTTTGTTCAGGTCTTCTGGCTGAGCAAAAATGGAACCGTAAGGGTCGGCGCATACGATTTTTGTAGATGGGGATATTTCCTTGAATTTCCTGCCGATGCCACATACGGTACCACCGGTACCTGCTCCCATAACCTAAAAAAGTAAAGGATTTGCGGGTGTCACTAAAGTGAATTTGAAAGTATTAGTTGAAGGTATTTTTGTTGAAATACATTTGAAAACGATTATCTACTCAAAATGAACATATATCGGTACTCAAAATCAATATTTGTGACAGGTAATTTTTGGAACTCAATAATTTCAAGATATGTAATTAGAATCATAAAACTTTGAATTTATGTTATAACTTCTCCTTTCTGGAGACATATATCCTCCCTACATCGATGAAAATGCATGTAATAATTTTCCAAGTTATGCTTTTGAGCAAACGTTATTCCAGATGATATACTCTACTTACTGTCTCGATATTTCATGATATTTTTAACGTTTCAAGTTATTTGGTTAGCAAAATTTCTGCAATCAAGAAAGAAGTTTTGAACTGAAGAAAACCAATTCCACCTGTGCATGTCACCTTTTACAGAACAACTATGATTTCAACATGGACAACATACAGCCTCTATTACATACAGGGCAAAAATAAAACCTGCAAACAAAGAATTTTCCTTTTGAATGACCTTCACCATTGGTGAACTTGGTCGGTGGTTCAAACTCCAGGCTGAACGATCGATTTTCACTTGCTATCGTCCAACCCGTGTTACGAATCACACGTTAAAAGGTAAGACCTCGTTAGTCTTCAGCTCGAACAAGTTTCGACTCCTAAGGGTTGTCGTTTGTAGGGGTGCAACAGCTGGTTAACGGAAAAACAAATTTCAAACAGATTTAGTAATAAATTACCTGTTGTCCTAGAAATAAAATCGTATTGTAATTGTTTTTTTGTTTGAATTGAAGGGGTTATATTTTTAGGAGTGATGAATTTTTGGGAAAGAAAGTTTTTGGCTTTCTACTACTTCATCTTGATACAAAAAAAGGAAGATTCCCTCATCCTTTTTTTTTGTATCAAGATGGAGAAGTAGAATATTTCTTTGTATTATGATTGTTTTACGGAGATTCTCCTGTTTTGCCAGATCCAGTAACTTATATAATTGAGTTTTGGCATAAAATGCTAATAATTTACATACATATTTATAAATTAGCTGTTTTCCTTATAATAATATTGTATTATAATTGTTTTTTTGAAATTTACCTGTTTCGTCAGGTATCTGCCTAAAATGCAAATAATGAGCATATTCATGAATTACCTGTTTTCCTGAAGGTAATATTGTATTATAATTGGTTTTTCAAAATCTACGTAATCATCCATCTAATTCAGTGTTGCCATAGAATGAAAATTAATACCTTATTCAAAAACTACCTGTTTTTCTAAAAGTACTATTGTATTGATTGGGTTTTATAAATCTACCAAATCATTTATCTAATTATGTGTTGGCATAGAATGGCAATAATTAATATGTTCATAAATTAGCTGTTTTCCTTATAATAATATTGTATTATAATTGGTTTTTCGAAATTAATCTGTTTCGTCAGGTCTCTGCCTAAAATCTCAATAATTAGCATATTCACGAATTACCTGTTTTCCTGAAAATAATATTGTATTATAATTGGTTTTTCAAAATCTACGTAATCATTTATCCAATTCGGTGTTGGCATATAATGAAAATTATTACTATATTCAAAAATTACCTGTTTTTCTGAAAGTACTATCGTATTATAATTGGGTTTTATAAATCTACCAAATCATTTATTTAATTACGTGTTGGCATAGAATGTCAATAATTATCATATTCCTAAATTAGCTGATTCCCTTGAAGTAATGTTGTATAATTGGTTTTCCGAAATTTATGAATTACCATGAATTACCTGTTTTATTGTATTATAATTTATTTTTCATAATCTACATAGTCATTTATCTGATTCAGCATATATAATAGCATGCCAATCATCAACATATTCAAAAATTACCTGTTTTTCTTGAAGTAATATTGTATTATAATTGGTTTTTCGAAATCTACCTAATCATTTGTCTAATTAAGTGGTTGCATAGGATGCCAATAATTACCATATTCATAAATTACCTGTTTTTCTAGAAGTACTATTGTATTATTATTGTTTTTTTTTGGAAATCCATCTGATTTGCCAGATTTGAATATTTATACAACTGAGTTTTGACATAAAAATGGAAATAATAAACGTTTATAGATTACCTGTTTTTCTGTAAGTGATATTGTATTGTAATTGTTTTTACCTGTTTAACCATGATTTATCATTTACTTGATTGATTTTCGTAATTACCTATTGTTATATAGAGCAGTGTACAATAGTTAAATCAAACTGTTTCACTGCAATTCAACAGATGACGCTACCTTGTAGTAATGTATAGTATAACGAGTCTCGAATTAAATTTATATTGTAGAAATTGTATAATAATTATTTTCTATCACATTCCTTTTATTTTAATATTTGTGCAGCAAAATCTTCATGGTTATCAGTGAGAAGTTTCCTCTCATTCTAATGTTAAATTAATCAAGGCCTACTTACTATCATAGCCACTTGTCCATCGCATTCTTCATATATTTCTTCGGATGTAGTATCATAATGTGTCAATGGATTGCCAGGATTGGAAAACTGAAAAAGAAGATTTTCTGAGAAATTCAGGTAGTACCTACCGATGAAAAATAACATGCTCCTCGTTTGTTAAATTACGTTTCGATTTTTGTTTGAAGGTGATTGGTGAACCCCTCAGTTTCCGTCTTCAGCCCACTCGACCTGAGAAAAGCGAAGGTCAGGCGCTTTAATAAGCCAAGGTCTCCAATGTTATTGAAGAAGACCCCATGCATTGGCTTATCCTTGTGTTTCCGCAGAAGGAAGGTGATCTCTGCGGCTTTTATCTGAGCTTTTTGCTGAACAGATTCCAACTCGGTGACAGAGTTGTGGTCACCTCGTTCAGTGTCGAAAACTATACCGAGTTCATCAGCTGCTCGGGCAGCTGCCCTAAAGAGAAATGCTCCAATTCCTTCTCTCTCATGGTCACGGACCATACAGAAAAGGGGATCCGAACTCCTGACGACTTTACAGGCTGTATTCAGCACCAGTCTGTCATGCAGATACTCCAAACTCAAAAGTCCACGACCTCCCTATTGTCGGGGGAAGTACAACTGTGGAACGGACGATTTGGGATGCAAACTTCTATAGAGATGCATCATTTTTCGGGTCTTTACGTCGAGTTGATACAGCTCCTCCCGAGTCCACTTCACTACTCCAAACGAGTAGAGTAAGATTGGAACGGCAAGCATATTTCTTGCAGCAACTTTGTTCTTCCCCGACAGTTCCGATGACCAGATCTGTCGAAGTTTGTGCTGATACTTGCCGTGGAGAGAGTTTTTCACTGCTGTTACCTCTTGTGAGTGGCGTTGTTCCACCCCAAGTTAAGTATACGTCTCTCCGGCATCCAAATGTTGTAAGATGCTTCCATCTACGAGCTGCACATCCTCTCCGTAGTCCCGCATCGTCCTCTTTTGAGATGGACCATTGCACATTTGTCTATCCCGAATTTCATACCGATAGCATTCGTATACTCTTCCACCACCCTCAAGGACTGATGGAGATCCTTCTCTCCAGAGGCATAAAGTTTAAGATCATTCATATAAAACAAATGGGTGACCTTGTGCCTCCGGTTTTCTGGGGTGCCACAGTTATACCCTCGAGTGTTTCTGAGCGCAACGGATAATGGCAATAGTGAGATGCAGAACAGAAGGGGACTGAGGGAATCACCCTGATATACCCCTTCTGAAAGTGACCCACCCTTTTTGGACTCTTGCTTGACCAGATGTTATGGTAAAGCGAGTTCGCCAAAGTGGTATCAGTTGTTCAATGCATCCCACTATTTTGTCAGGTACCGCAAGGCATCTGAGCAAATGCAAGATGAGCTCATGCGAAATTGTATCAAATGCCTTATGGTTATTGATCCAGGCCATAGAGAGGTTACGCTTATATTGTATCGAGTTCTGCGTTACACATCTATCGATGAGCAGGTTCTCTTTACATCCAGCGACTCCTCTCTTCGACCCTCTCTGCTTATATATCCGTTCGAACACTCGATCAACTGCGGTGAGTATTCGTGTGTATAAGATGCTTGTAAACAACTTATAACACGGTCTGTAATTCTTAGGAATCGACAAATCTCCGCTTTTGGGGATGAGAACGGTCCGCCCCTCGACAAACCAATCCGGAATCGGCTGCTCTGCGTCCAGCCATGAGTTGAAAACTCTGGCCAGATGGCGGTGGGTACAGTGAGGCAAGATTGAAGATAACCACATCAAGCAACAATGTTTCGGCACAATTTATAGCGAAGTATAATTTTCCAATTATCATTGTCTAAATGGAATATTTTTCTAGAATCAAATGAACTTTTTCATTGAGAGGAAACTTTCCCACTTATAAATGATTTCTCAATCTCTGAACGATTGATATAACATCAAATGTGCAAAATTCGTGGTTTCTAGTAACATAACATAAGTGTCTATGTCTAGATTCGTTAGGTGTACCTGATCAAAAATTACTGCATTGGGTATCTGTTTACTGAGTCTGTGGACCATTCCAAACATACCATCGGGTGAAAATGAGTTCGCTGACGATGGTGTTCGTACAACTTCGGCACCAAGAGCTCTCATGACGTATTCCTTCTCCAGAGATATTTTTTCAGCGATGCAAATGATACACCTGTAGCCTTGAAAAATAATCGAACAATCAAAAATTATCGGTACTAATATGTTGTGAAAATCCCCATATCATTTTGTTTTAATGCATGCATTTTCATGTATAGGGAGAATGATTTTATGAAAGTCCAATTCCCCAAAAACTACAATGAACATGATGACAGATTTTGAAATACCGTTCTATAATATTGGGAAGTATAGTATAATTACAACGTATATCATATATCTGCAGAAAATAAAAGTTAGGTATAAAATGAATACTGTGACATGGCGTCGCTTGTGACGTCACGTTCGAGTAGACTACATGTGAGCACTAGCAGCTCTTCAATAAATTTGGTGATAACTCTCATTAAATATGAATTCAAACGTGTATCAGTGGCGTCCAGCCCCTCAGTGTACTAATACATCAATAAAAACTCTGAACAAATTATTCGTGCTCGTTTCGTACAAAAAAACAACAGAAAATATGTGGCTCAAATTTGCAAAACGTGATTCAACGAGAATATTGCCCAGTGCTCAACTTTATTTCCATGAAGATCACTTTGACATAAGTATTCTTGAATATACTAATAGTAAGGCACACAAAAAACGGCTTGGTATCCATATATTTGGAAAAATTACAAATAAGTTGCATAATTTCAAAATTACCATACCCACACGCATTTACTGGGCATTTTTGTAGATCTACTACGTTGTTAGTGGACTCTGAGGCAGATATAACCACGTTGAAAAGACATGGGGGTTGGAGATCACCAACAATAGCCAAAGGGTATATTGATACTCTACAGCTGTAAAAACAAATGTTAGTGAACAAAATTTTTCGGGTATCAAAAAACAAAATACTGTTGGTTGAGGCAGTACTTTACAAAATAATAAAAATAATCATACCATGATTAAAAAGGCAAAACAGATTATTGAGCCAGTGGAGTGATGCCCAAAAATAGTTCGCACATCACGATAAATATCACAACTTAACTTACATTTTTGTTGAGTTCTGTGTTATGTACTATGTTATGTTCTGTGATTAAGTTTAATAAGCAATAGAGTTGAATTTATAATGAAATTCTGAATTTTGTCGGCCTTTCTATGAGTATCTGCCTTTATTTATATTTTCCACAAAAATATACTTACAGTAACTTTGTTTTCTGTATTTCAATAATTTTCTAATCGAGTTTTTATGCAGTGCAAGATTGAAAAAAATAACATCTGGGCATTTGAAAAATATTTTCAACCCCTATGTCTAGGCATTAAAATCATTTTCAATCCATAGAAATTTCAATACCTAGGCATCAAAAATATCATTTCTATGACCGATGATGACGTTTGATGCCAATCGGAAAAAGAATAATTTTCAAATCTATCATCAAAATCAAGCATCAAAGTTTCGTGAAAGATTTTTTTCTGGAACACGATAAGATATTTTAGTTGATAATTATCGTCTAATTTATGAAGACTTCTTCACTACTCAAAGCATTTGACTATTTTAGATCATTTCAAGAGCTATCCGAAAAATAAAATGAAAATAGTTCACGAACTTAACAAAACATATCTAGAAAATGAAAAAGAATATCTGGAAATTGTTAAACTATTATTTCCTTTGAAATTGTTGCTATGCAGCAAAGACAATGTTCTCAAACTAACTGAACGCACGAAAAATCTTGATCAACCCTTAAGGTTTCGTATTTCGCTAATTTTGAAGTGGGGATATAACAACTTGAAAAAATAAATTTGAATAAGATACATTTTGAATAGAAATTCAAGGAAACTTTCGTGTGGGTATTATATGAATACCTTTTTATTCCACGTGAAAATAACCAGATATAAATGTCATTTAGCCTATCCTATAATATCTCGAATAGTATCTCCCGACACTATAATAACATTTCTGATTCATTGAATTTTGTAATACTGTTGTACTAATGTTTATATACATTTCATATTTTTTACCATTGACGACTCCAATATCATTGTGAAGTTATCATTTTAAGCAATAAAGATATTTGTATTGTATTGTATTGTACTATCGCTTACAAAATTCCGAAAAAGCTTAAAAATACTTAACTTTCCAGCGAACTTATTTTCCTTAAAGTTGATTTGAGCCAGGATCGTGCTGATCTGGAAAAAGCAGATTCTGATTGCGCCTTTTAACAAGAAAAAGACAATGTCATGTGTTTCTTCATACATTTCTAGTTCGTGTACACCTGTTGTACCCTGTCAATAAAATCAGTTATAACTATTATCATCATTTACCTTTGATAGCTGCTACCATTGCTAATCCAACTCCAGTATTTCCTGAAGAAGGCTCGATAATGGTGGAGCCAGGCTTCAAAATACCTTGCTTTTCCGCATCTTCAACAATTCGTAAAGCCATACGATCTTTCACTGATCCACCAGGATTGAAAAATTCACATTTAACATCTGAAATATTGGTGAAACTTACGTACCGACTGAAGACATTTCGGAAACACCCGTCCAACAGTTGTAGCTTCAACACAATCATACTTACAGACATCACATTTCAATCCAGCAGACTGGGGAATTTTGTTGAGCTTGATCATGGGGGTCTGTCCAATGGTGGCAAGTGCATTTGGAGCAAGTTTTGGAGTGGTCCGTTTCCTGCGAAATATCATGTGATACAACAGTGATAATAGAAATGTATGCTGAAAACTTTTTCGTGGTTCCAATGTAGAGCCACCCGCAGCTACAAGGAATCCGGTATATCCCGGGTATTGCTAAAAGCTCGCTGGAGGGCTTAGCTAACCTTAGACACTGTCTGACAGTTTTCGTTAGCCTAAATATTGGTTGCACGTCGTGTTTCTCTGAAATTCTCCCAATCGGGTCCTCCCAATCCCAACCTTGTTGGGATTACTCTCCTGGGTGGTATGGACCGCTTGATTTCTACTTCGATGTAGTCATTTCATTTGAAGGCATTTCTCAGGTGATTGAGTTTCTCAGGAAGACTCTCAGGTTAACAGATACGTTGTGCCCTCTCAACCAACGATTTGATCACCCCCTCTCGTTTGTTGTGGCTGGTGGTTAGAATTTTCGTTCAGGTACCTACCTGTCTGTGTGTGTTGGTTTTCTTCACAGCCTACGGCCCGAAATACCATCTTCACGTCAGTGAAGAAAATCTTTCAGTATCTGTTCATGATCTTGTTGAGTTAGCATAATCAGCTACAACTGAATAAGAGCTTTTATATCCATTTGGGCTCACCAACAACTTAATATCAAACAAATATAAATTCGTCTTTATGAACCAAAATATACCAGCGGATTACCAGGGTGGTTCCAGAAGTACCCTGTCTGACCTAGAAACGGGGGTAGTTGTTTGGAAAATATCACTGTACTAGAAAGTACACAATATATAGAGCATATGTTTCAAGTTTGAAGATGTTGCGTTGTTTAGTATAGTATTTCCAATACGAATTGGAACAGCACAGAGAAGGAATTCCCGCCTCGACATAGGCGTCGGCATATTATTTTTCAGTGGTAGTTTTTCAGTTACTTATTCTCACAATCATAGCAATTGATCACCCCGTGAAAAAGTTATCTCAACTGAATTTTTCCACCATGGGTAATTATGAAAAACTTCGAAATTCAAGGTAGTTGATTTCCGCGTCGAAAACTCTAAAATACAAATACACAAATAATCACACCGAATTCTCGTCAAACAAAATAATAGAGGCCAATAAAATTGCTAGAAAAATCAAAATTCTTCTTCACTATATTCGGATGAGGTGGAATCATCATCGGGTTGAATAACGATCGGATTTATGGAACTTTGCACATAATATTTGTTCTCTTCTTTTATAACGTGGGCCACACAGTTCTTCCACACATCACTATTACCTACTTCATTCACCACTCGCCTTATATTGTCAAGCACTACAGCATTGTTGACAAATTAATTTGCAGTTAGTGGTTCCACTAGTCAATTACCGAAAAATCAATTAGGATAATCATCATTTAACAAACAAAGTCCGCATCGGACCAAAAAAACTTTAGGTATCTAAACAGCTAACCCTTGTCTTTACATTCAGTATCAATTTGCTTCTCCTGAAGATGCTAACCTTGTTAGCGAAACGCGCGTCGAGTGCAAAAATATCAGTTTGGTGTTAGGGTAATTGATCTCTAGAAGAAGTTTTCAAAAATCGGTTTGCAAAACCACTCACTACCTCACATAACCCCACGAACACACGGTACTGATAAAGAAATATTGTGAAACGGACAAAAAATTAGTATTCAGCCAGTCCAGCGAGCCGAGCCTTTACTCCTCAACTACACTACTCAACTACAACTCCTTACGTTTACTAACTATCTGGGCGACTAGGGGCCACAGGCCAGAAATATTTATGAATGTACCAGGGACGCTTTGAACAAAAAAGCACTGGTAGTATATACATTTCCCATTTGCCCATCGTAGTGCTCTTATTTTTATTGCCGTTCCAATTGGGAATGGATAGACTATACCAGGATGGTCTGAGAAGTACCCTGCCTGACCTAGAGATGGCGGTAGTTGTTTGGAAAATATTACTGTATTAGAAAGTACACAATATAAAAAGTATTTGTTCCGAATTTGAAGACGCTGCGTTGTTTAATATTTGTTTGGTAGCCATCAATAGTGAACGCTTTCGGTGGATTTGTAAAAATTAAGAAAATTCGTCATATTGAAGAAAAGAGAATTAAAAATTTCTATGTTTTTTACCACTTTTATTTGTAACTAACGTCTACGTTAGATACAAAAAAAGTGTAGTGGAGGGTAGTAGAGTTTTAACGAGGTCGTACGAACTTCCAAGACGAGCATCGCAGTGGTCAACCTATTGAAGTGAGGAGCTAGCAGACTTAGTAGGCATTTCAAAAATCTGGACGTGAGGAAGCTGTGTGCAAAAAAGGTGCCGCTTTTGCTCACACACGAGCAGAAACATTGTCGTGAAAATAATCCAATTGAGTGTTTAGCTGAGTTTCACAGCAACTAAGCAGAATTCTTGCGTCGTTTCATAACCATGTTTGAAACATGGGTCCATTAGTTTAGACCCGAGACAAAAGAACAATCAAAACAGTGGATTCAAAAGAGAGAATCAGCTCCAAAGAAGGCAAAGACCGTTTCATATGCAGGCAAAGTCACGGCATCAGTTTTTGAACGTCGCTGGGAAAAGTGCATAGAGCTGCAAGGAGATTTTTGTGTTTTTTTTGTTGGGTCGGATACTTCTGAGACCCCCCTCGTACTCGTACTTTTTCAAAATTGAACATAAAAGTTGCCTTCAAAACTGCTCGTACCTCGGACAAGTGTTGGGCAACCCCCATGGACAAAACGACGAAAAGAAAAAGTTTGGATTCACGAAATAAGCTATCAGGTTGCGATAAAAAGTATGTTGGTCAAACTGAACTCAGTGTGATAACTTGCTACAAGGAACATATTCCACATATTCGGACTCATAGCCCAAGGAGTTCAGTGTTGCTCAGCAAGCTATCAATACCGGCCACAGAATAAATTAGAAGTGCTTGAAATTGTTGAGAACGGTTGACAACAGGTTATCAGATGCTTTCGATAGTTTAGAAATCGAAAAATGTGGATTGAGGTCAATGAACAGTGGCAAAGGTCCTATTTCCAAGAGTTCTTGTTCACTCCTTCACGTGATGATTACAGGTAGAAAACTAGCAGATGATAGGTATCATAACAGTTAGTCATCAGTATATAAATAGGAAGTAACATTCAGTAACGACATAACAAAAACAATATTGAGAATGCATTAGTAACACGTATATTATAACCTTCATTTGATGACCTTCATTATGCAAACTTGGTTGGCAAAACATGTATCGTGAATAAATATTTTTGTTTTGCTGAAGATGAAGTATCTCCAATAGGTGCTTATTTTCTTTCAGTGTGAATGCTTTCTTGTAGAAGACCCATCCTCCATGTCTCCAGAGAAAGGAAATATACGAGAATGAGGTCTGGAGAAACTGGAGTCCTTTTGGAAATATATCAAGATTGTGAACCATTTAGGACATAATCGTTGATTTTTATTCCCTTTCTTTCGTCAAACTGAAAGACCAAATTTTCAGAAATGAGATTTGTTTGGGATGATTCGATATTCAATAATAAATGGAAGCAATTGCCACGGTTAAAATATAGAAAGTTTCATTTCTCTTTTCTTCAGTAAGAATAAATAGTGACCAATAAAAATTGTCCAAATATTTACGCGACTTTGTTGTTGTTTTTCTAATCTAACATTCGTACCAGTTATTTGTTTACATTACATGTTTTCAATAAAGTTCATCAGGACTCACCAATCTTGCGTCGTGTGTGGCGAAGAATCTTTATCAGCATTTTTGACCCAAGTGCACATCAACGGTTTGTCAGGAGCACATACTTTGTCGTTCAATGGAGAACGGAAAACATATGTAGAAGCCATGATGTTATTAATTGTGTGTCAACAGTAAAAGCGACAGAAATATACTGGCTTGTTGACCATAATGAGATCTTACATGTTATTTATAACGGGGTTTGCGGGTCAAATCAACGCAAGATTTCATATACACAGAGCAGACAGTACGGAATACATATAGGTTGAGCCACTAACCATGAGACTTAAGAGTTGAAATTCTGATGAACATTTATAAAAACTGCCGACATTATATTAAGCGAATAAAATTGAAGAATCATTTCTGACGGCCAAATTCATTAGTAATGAAAGCAAAACATAGGCAGCAAAAACCATCTGTGAATTCAACTATTTCTAACTCGAAAGGGATATATTTTTTAAGAGAGGTTAGTTTTCAGAAGAAACGTTTTGGATTTCTACTTCTCCATTTTCTTTAAACACATTTGGAACGATTGGGAATGGAAATGCCCTTAATACGTAAACATTGTATAATGAAATTCAACAAAGAGCAAGGAAGTCAAGAAACGTTTTGATTCACAATCTGAAAGAGTCAAACTTTCTGGATAATCAAACAAAATACTTCGATGCTTTGAGAGGTGTTCAGAAGAAATTACTCAAGATTGTATATTGTAAGAAACATGGAAACTATCCGGTTAGAAATTATGAATACATTTGTCTTCTGAATGAATTTAATTTTGTAACATTGAGAAAAAGACGAGAAATTGCGGATCTCATTTACAGCTATAAACTGGTTAATGGTGCCATAGACTCACCAAGTCTAGTGTCCCAAATTAATTTTGATGTCCCCCGATATATGTCTAGATCAAATGTCACATTCCGCCTCAATGCACCCAATTCTATTACTGTATACTCTCAATAATAGGCCTTCGCCTGTTCAATTTATTATAAATGAATAAATAAATAACAAGGGTGAAAGATACGAGAGATGAAACCTAACCTCAAAATTTTATCTTCAACCAAGATAATACTGGTTTATAATCAACTTATATATTCACCTATATCATGTGGAACATCACTATACCTAAGTGATGTTCCACGAAAGTAAAGCTAAGTACTGGGCAATATTCCCGTTGAATCTCGTCTTGCGTCTTGTGTTGAAGTGTGAAAGATGTTTTGAGGCTAGTTTCACTTCAAACTTTTTTAAAATGAAATCAAAGAGTGTATCTGGGTTCATACAAAAGTACAAAAAACATTGAATCGATGCCTTTTTGCAAAATTGTAGCTTTATCAAGATGTCTGCTGTTCCATTAGTTTCATCAGGCATGATCTAACTTGACTTCAAATGAAAAATACTCTTCTTTCAGAAATATTCCTCATTCTAATTTACCCGTAGTACGAGTATCATGTTTGTATATCATCGAAATTTTCGTTATAGGATGAGCTAGATAAACAATTTCGACCCTGTACTCCTACGCACAAATTTGCTAGATTATTTTTTCTTTTTTTGAGTTTTCTCAAGTGGTTACAGATAAAAAGTAATCACGAACCGGTTTTCTAGAAGTCATATCTGTCACGTTCAACATGGTAACTGCTTTGGCATTCATTTTATTTGCTTGTGGTGAGTGATTTTATGAATCAAAACTTTGCTTAGTACTTTTATAAGTATCCACTGTAGCAACATAATTTTTATTCGAGGCTGAGATATAGGAAAGTTTAGGGCAAACAAGACTGAATCAGAATCTTGATTGCTTTCATCTTCAAGGAAAAAGTAAACATATTCAATAAAACTTCTGTTCAGACAACTGAAATTGCTAGAACACTGAATTGAAATTATCATCGATATTTTCATTTATAAAAACGGCAGTATTGATTTTTGGTCCCTTGTATAATTGTTCTTGTTCATTCTTCTTCACATCCATGTCCAGTAAATACATCCCCATAAATTATTCTCGACATTTTTTCCATACTCTGAATCCTGTTGAAAAAAACCGTTAACCAATTGTCCGTTTTTAATATAATATATGGCTTTCTATTTCTCCATCTTCGTACCGAAAATGAGGGAAAGTTTTTTCCCTATAGAAACTAATCTCTCTTGAAAAATATTCCCTTTTCAATTTGAATGTACATTTTAATTTTATAGTACTGCCAATATTATTAATATCACCAGGACTCTGAATAATATTTGACATACATTTGTGTTTCCTCGCGGAAAACATCTTGCAGATGCTTCTTTTTCGTCTACTGGGGCGACCTGCTGTCTTGCCTAGATCTGTCTTGCCCTGAAGAGTAATTGTCCAAAACGTGTTTGTAGTAGATGGTTTGAATGTGTGACATAATTCAATTTCCCAAGGTTTTAGCCAGGAAAGTATAATTACTTTACGACGTATATTTGCCAGGTTCTGCTTTATAGAACCTTTGAGAGAGGTGTATGTTTGGATTTCTATTTTGTTCGTGCTTCACTCCAATTTTTTTTATATATTCGCGAAATTTATCAGCAGCGGTGAACTTTGTGAACTATTTGGGCAGGATTATGAAACCTGCTATTATTTTTCAGTTGCTTCAAGCACCGGGGAAGACTCCCCAGACATCATTCCCGTACCCGGAGGCTTGAGCGGGACTGGCATCACTACAAGATATTGGGACTGCTGCAAGCCATCATGCTCTTGGAGGGGCAACCTCAGGAACACCTCCGCCGACCCTGTTACCTCCTGCGCAATCGATGGCGACACTGTCATCGACCCGGAAGCAATGTCCAACTGCGGAGGTGGTCCCTCTTATATGTGCTCCAACCAACAACCCTTCGTGGTGAACTCAACCCTCGCCTACGGATTCGCAGGTGCCTCTTTTACAGGGAAGGCCGACTACCAGCTGTGCTGCGGCTGCGTACTTCTTTCCTTCACAGGAGCGCTATCCCACAAGAAAATGGTAGTGCAGGTGACCAATACTGGAGCCGACGCTGTTGCCAACCAGTTCGATCTTGCTCTTCCAGGAGGAGGAGTGGGAATCAACAACGGATGCATTTCCCAGTGGAATGCTCCTCCTGATGGCTGGGGTAAAAGATACGGAGGAGTCGATACTGAAGCTGAGTGTGACCAGCTTCCTCGGCAGCTCCAGGATGGCTGTCGCTTCAGATTTGAGTTCATGGAATCAGTTTCTAATCCCAGTGTCAACTTTGTGCAGGTAGAGTGCCCGAAAGAGATCGTCGACAGATCTCATTGTAACTTGAAGTAGTAGCTTGGATTGTTGTGGAGTCGATGAGAAGCTTCAATGGAATTTGGTAACAGTTGACATTTATCTCATGTGTTTTAATGATGAATTGTAAATAAAATGGAGTTTATCAAACCTTGGTTCATTCTTTTTCTGCCATGAAAAAATGTATACAAATGGGAAGCAACTAATATAAAAATATATGCCCGCCTGTCTGTCTGTTATTGAGATTGTAGTGTACTGGAAATGTATGTCAGTCTGTCTGTCTGTTATTGAGATAATAATCATAATAATCGCCTCTATTTCTCACATGAATAGTCACTTCATATTTCTGAAATGGCTTCTAGTGTTTAAATGCAGTTTACTCGAACGTGACATCACAAGCGACGCTATGATACTTCGGAGTGTTTTGTTGTGAATTTTGAACTCATAAATTGAAATGTATCCATTCTGAACATGACGTTGTAGTTATATTTCCCAACATTACAGAACAGTGTTTCAAAACATGTCGTCATGCTTATTTGTTGTCTACAGGAAGAATATGTGTGGATACCAGTATTTCCAATTTCTTTCCTGATAACTCACAACATGCCAACAACACAAAACGGTAGAACTAAACTTCCTGGTCGATAGGCTTGTTACGATATTGAGGAACATTTCATAAGGGACATAACTGAAGGCAACAGGTATCCTTCCATCCTTTTTGGAAGTGGAGGAGTTTTGAGGCTAGTTTCACTTCAAACTTTCGGAAACTTCAATCAAATAGAGTATCTGAATCAATAGGAAGGTACAATAAACATTGAATCAATTCTTTTCTGAAAAATCGTAAATTTACGAAGATTCTAACTACATCGAAATTTTCATTATCGGATAGACCAGATAATCAACTTCGACCCTGTATATAAGCTACGCAAAAAATTCACCTGATTATTTTATTTGTTCTTTTCTTGAGTTTTCTCAAGTGGATATAGATAAAAAGATATCACGAACGAATTTTCTAGAAGTCATATCTGACGAGTTCAACATGGAAACTGCTTTAGCACTCATTTTATTGGCCTGCGGTAAGTTTTTATAAGAATAAAAAACGTGCTTAGTACTTGGTACTCATAGAAGTAACACAATTTTAATTAGAGGCTGAGGTATTGAAAATTTTGGGGCAAGCAAGACTGGATTAGAGTCTTAATTGCTTCCATGCTCATTGAAATAGTAAACATATTCAATAAACTTTTGTTCAGAAAGGAAGATATTCCTCGAATGAAATTTCTAGAACATTTGAATTGAAGTTATTCATCGTTATTTTCATCTAGAAAAATGACAGTATTGATTTTTGATTTCTTTTATGATTCTTCTGTTTCTCTGTTCATTCTTCTTCACATCGCTGTCCAGTAAATACCCCCGTATGAATTCTCCGTAATATTTTTTCCATCGTTCTGAATCATGTTGAAAAATATGTTTTTCCGTTGAACAGCTGTTTGTTTTTGATATAAATTACACATTTCTTCAACGAAAACAACTATCCATACTTGAGAAAAAAACTTCATTATGGTTTTGTATTCATTCATCCTCATACGAAAAATGAGGGAAACTTTTTCCATCCTAATCTCTTTTGAAAAAAATCCCCTTTTCAATTCGAATGCACAGCGTCTTCCAACAGGGACAGGGTGTAGTAATGAATACTACTGGAGTTTCTTCTCCAACACCAAACCGTTATTTCAACACCTCGACACGTGTTTGGATCACCAAGTGATCATCTTCAAGAAGAAGATCAAACTGGTTTGGTTCAATGTCACGAGGACATTGAATTTAACAAATATTTCTGGACGATTCTTCAAGCAAAACATTGTTGCAGCTGCTGCTTCAACAGCAAAACCTCACTGAAATCAGTTGAGTTTAGGGCGACCTGCTGTCTTAGTCAAATCTGTCTTGCACCGAAGAGTAATTCTCCAAAACATCATTGTAGTAGATCGTTCGAATGTGTGATATGTAGCTCGGGAAGTAGTTACTTTACGACATACACAGTTACATATATTTGCCAGATTCTGCTTTACCGGACCTTTGAGAGGGGTGAATGTTTGGATTTCTATTCTTTTCGCGCTTCGATCCAGTTTTTTTGTTATATTTGTGAAATTAACCGGCATCGGTAAAATTTGTGAACTATTTGGGCTTCGGATTACAACACCTTCTCTTATAATTTTTTCAGTTGCTTCAAGCACCGGGGAATACTCCCCAGACATCATTCCTGTACCAGGAGGCTTAAGCGGAACTGGCATCACCACAGGATATTGGGACTGCTGCAAACCATCATGCTCTTGGAGGGGCAACCTCAGGAACACCTCCGCCGACCCTGTTACCTCCTGCGCAATTGATGGCGACACTGTCATCGACCCGGAAGCAATGTCCAACTGCGGAGGTGGTCCCTCTTATATGTGTACCAACCAACAACCCTTCGTGGTGAACTCAACCCTTGCCTACGGATTTACAGCGGCATCTTTCACAGGGAAGGCAGACTACAAACTGTGCTGCGGCTGCGTTCTTCTTTCCTTCATAGGAGCGCTGTCCCACAAGAAAATGCTGGTGCAGATAACCAATACTGGAGCCGACTTGGTTGTCAACCAGTTTGATCTTGCTTTTCCAGGAGCGGGCGTGGGAATCAACAACGGATGCATTTCTCAGTGGAACGCTCCTCCTGATGGCTGGGGTAAAAGATACGGAGGAGTCGATACTGAAGCTGAGTGTGACCAGCTTCCTTGGCAGCTCCAGGATGGGTGTCGTTTCAGATTTGAGTTCATGGAATCAGTTCCTGTTCCCAATGTCACCTTTGTGCAGGTAGAGTGCCCAAAGGAGCTCGTTGACATAAGTCATTGCAACTTGAAGTAGTAGCTTGGATAGTTGTGGAGTCAAAATAGATTTTGTCATATGTTCGTTAATTAAATTTTGACAAAAAAAATTATAAACAATAAACAAGTAGCCAAAAAATGTATGTCAGTCTCACTGTCTGTTATTGAGATAAAAATGATAATAATAAGCCTCTATTTCTCACATGAATGGTACACTTCATTCTTGTGAGCTAATGAACAGGAATGTAGGGAGGAGTTCATTTAATTTGGATACAATAACTCCATTGAAATGTTCTTCCACTAAACACCAAAAGTGGTGTCCTAACTCATGGAAGTTATTACCTCCACAAATGCCCCACCAGCTTTCCAACAGTGGAGACGGGAGTGGGTATAGAGAAAGAAGAAAGGAGTAAATTAATTTGCGAATATTTTATTGATGATTATTATGGGAAAGAGAGCGTTGGCAAATATAAAGAAAGACAGTTATTTTTTTAACAATAATAGAAGGTGAAGAAAAATTGTAACGAAGATGGCCAGTTCTAACTTCTGTGACCAATCTACAAAATTTGATTTATTCACAAGGAAAAATAAATGATATTGAAATGGATTTTGTGACAATGATTTCCTCGTTGTCTAATTCAACTGATGAATTATCTACCCTCTAGTATGCATACCATCGATTTACAGTTGCTCAAAGGTAGCAAAGGTTCTAAAATTTCAACACAATACACTATACTAATATGATTGATACTAAGTAAAAGTAGGTACTTTAGAGCTAGATGTAGTGGGTTACGCAGTAGCGCTGACAGTTTTGGTAGTGCTCTTCCTGTGATGTTAATGCGTCCCGTTCAGACCCAAATGAACGATAAAAAGGAATAATATTACGTTCTTTGAGACATGAGGCTTACAATCAACCGCTCTTATGTCGCTACTAACAGTGGAGTGGAGATTCGCCAACCGCTATTCTCAAAGTTGGGGAGATTGATCAGTTGGGGAGATGTTCAGTTAGCAACGAACAAGCAAATGGAAAATGAAGGCCTAAAAATTCATACATGTCTGAACATAATTTCTTGCAAGCAAGAAGGTCGTATCAATAAAACACAAAAAGTTTGTTCGTACCTGAGATGAAATGTGGCTTTTGAGATGTCCGAGTTCTTCGACAAAGTAAACTTCAATTTGAAAGTTTCGAGTAATTCCTACATAAATCCTACGACAGTAGATAATTGATTATCTCCTTGAGATAAATCAGTTGTTCTTCCCGTGTCTGCTCCAAAACCAATAAAAGAAGGAAGAGACATTTTCTTTCTGAATTATTGTAGAAAAAAACCATATCTTGTAAATAAACTTTGTGAATCTGCCGATTCCAGCAAAGATACGAAGACTCGTTTCATATTCCTGAAATATACAGGGTCATAATAAATCGTAATACGAAATAAATAATTTTTGTTATATTTCATGTAAACTATGAACTATGTGGAATTTTATATACTTTTCCTTTCTCCATTATAAAATCTACTAGAGGTTTACTTAAAATTGAGGTAGTGATTTTGAAACCGTAACAAAGTATTAGCATCAATACACATCCTTCTATGATTGAATGTTTCAAGTTTTTATAAAAAGTTATATAGAAAAAAGAACAACGAAAGAAGACAAAATAAAAGATAAGTTTGTGTGAAGGTGATTGACAATGTTTCATGATGAATGCCATTAGTTCGAACATCCATTGTCTATTATTGTCAGTCAATCTAATAATAACACTAATGATCTTCAAACATGGCTCCTCCTTTGACGGAAGCACCAAACTTTCACGAAGGTTCGAAAAAAATAAACACATCAATCTAGCAGACCACTTTTATAATCTTCATTCAGTCATTGTTCCCTGTGGTTCTGGCGTTGAATCTGGTAAACGGACTGGTTTAAATTTGACGATAGTCGTGTCACGAAGTGTTCTGGCGATGTATTGAATTTATTGGAGCCTCTGGAGACACCCTACATTTGTTTTATGAGTGAGAGGACATTGGCAGATCCAGATCTTCAGATGATGTGGTGCTGCATGTTTTTCTGGGTTTGCCTGCAGCTGAAAAAGCAAACGCGCCACTGGAATCAATGAATTCGCCCTGGAGCGCCAATTTCATGATTTGTATTTTGGAAGTGTTATTATTTCATAGTTTATTTAATAAATTGGTTTTTCTGTTGAAGGAACCAATACAAATGAAAATTGAAAAGAATAGCTGAAAATAACAATTATATCAAGCAAAAAAACTCTGAAATGAAATTACAGTAAAATAATAGAACAATTGAACAAAAAACATCAAGAGATTTCAAGCCAAGTTACTTCACTCCTAGTGTTTGAATGTAGTCTACTCGAACGTGACGTCACAAGCAACGTCATCATGCCTGTTTGTTGTCTATAGGAAGAATATGTATGAATACCAGTACTTTCAATTTTTTTCCTGGTAGCTCACAACATTGTCAACAACACAAAATGGCAGGAATTGAATTCCTGGTCTATAGGCTTGTTACATTCCACTGAAAAAAGATACGATATCGAGAAACATTTTCTTAGGGACGTTACTGAGAGCAACAGGTATCCTTCAAACATTTATTGAAGTGAGAAAGGAGTTTTGAGGATAGTTCCAATTTTTGAAAAGACAGCTGTTCTATTAGCTTCATCAAGTATTATCTAACTCAACTTGAAGATGAAGAATGATCTTAGTTTACTCATAGTTTACCATAATTGAGAATACCTACAAAAAATTACCTATACCTCTACCTAAGGTACCTGTATGATCACCTGAAGCATATTACCTCACATCAATAGTAATTCTTTCTCGGTTTTTAAGAAAACAAGTTCAATAATGGTGATCTATTCAAATCCAGTTGGCCATTCATTAGAATAATTGAATAGAACTGGCCGATACTTGATGAAAATCCATATTAAACAACTAATCAATACAGTTTATTTGTATGATTTTCCCAATAAGGGTTTTACAAAAACCGCGACACGTGTTTCTGTATACAATAGCTTCTTCAAGCATAAACTGCAGTTTACGCTTGAAGAAAATCTTCGTTTTCCTTCAGAAACAATCCTTATTCTAGTTTAACCGTAGTGTATCTTGTTTGAACAGCATCGACATTTTCAGTATCGTATGGACCAGATAATCAATTTCGACCCTGTACTCTGATAAAATATAAGCCATGGAAAAATTCGTCGGATTATTGTATTAGTTCTTTTCTTGAGTTTTCTGAAGTGGATACAGATAAAAAGGAATCACGAACGAATTTTCTAGAAGTCTTATCTGACGCGTTCAACATGGAAACCGCTTTAGCACTCATTTTATTTGCCTGTGGTAAGTGATTGCAAGAATCAAAACTTTACTTAGTACCTATTTTTGGAAAAAACGTTTTTGACTTCCACTTCTCCATCTTGTTATAAAAAATGTGGGAATGTACCAAAGAAAGGAAGGAAGCGATCAATTCAAAAAAAGGTGGAAAAGTAGAAAGCCAAAAACGTTCTTTCCTAAAAATTAACCTGCCCTAAAAATATAAATATCTTCCATTTTTCCATTTAATAAAACGGCAGTATTGATTTTTAGTTCTTTGTATAATCTTCTACTTCTTTGTTCACTCTCCTTCACATTCATGTCCCGTGAAATTAAAATTACGTTTCAACTTTCGATTAAATAATAAAAATAATTACCTCCTAAATTATCTCAATTGAATTCACAACTGATAATTGAAAATATTTTTTCTGGGAATTACATTCATGATAACTCTATACAGGGTGTCCCATTGCTTCTTTTGAATTCCTTCTTGCTTCGCCATAAATACATATCATATCCAACTTTTCTGCATTTGAAAATTGAACCATTTTTCAATTTTACGAAAAACCAACACAAAACTGAATACACTGTCATCAAATCCGACAGGTCTTCTGACAGATCGATGAATACATTATTGCTTTCATTTTGACTTATTCATGGCCCAATTCATAATAAGCAATGAAATTTCCTTTTTTCATCAGTATTCAAGGAAAACTACAAGTGTGCTATATAGCTGAATTCAGAATTCAATGCAGAATTCAAAAACCAATTGAAAATACTGGGTTATATTAAAAAAAAATGGCGTCGGTGTTGCGACGCCCTAACGATTGACGCCTAGTGCTGGATCTCTACGTAAATAAGAGGACCCTTTGACACAAAAATCATCTGCTTTCACGAAATATGAATATTCTTTTTAATTGTTTAGATATTTGCCCGCGCAGTTTTATATGGGACACCCTGTATAGATCAAAATTGTATTCAGATCCATTTTCTCTGATGATATAGCATATTATTCAACATTTGTCAAAATTTTTCACCTTTCATCGTTCTTTATGTTTGTAAATTCATGCCATATTATTTTGAAACATCATTTTGGTGAGTTCTGTCAATTCATTGTTTGCATCCAGTTTTTAATCTTATATATTCTTGAAAAAGGAAATAAAACATTCCGAAAACTCGAAAGTCAATAAATAGTATTTCTTTATAGTCATTGTTGTCTAAAGCACACTCGCTTTTTTTGTTATATTTCCCAAATCCACCAGCAGCGATCAAATCAATGAACTAATCGGGCTTCGGATGATGACACCTTCTGCTATTATTTTTCAGTTGCTTTAAGCACCGGGGAATACTCCCCAGACCTCATTCCCGTACCTGGAGGCATGAGCGGGACTGGATTCACTACAGGATATTGGGACTGCTGCAAACCATCATGCTCTTGGAGGGAAAACCTCAGAAACACCTCCGCCGACCCCGTTACCTCCTGCGCAATCGATGGCGACACTGTCCTCGACCCGGGAGCAATGTCCAACTGTGGAGGTGGTCCCTCTTATATGTGCTCCAACCAACAACCCTTCGTGGTGAACTCAACCCTTGCCTACGGCTTCACAGGCGCCTCTTTCACAGGGAAGGTCGACTACCAGCTGTGCTGCGGCTGCGTACTTCTTTCCTTCATAGGAGAGCTGTCCCACAAGAAAATGGTGGTGCAGGTGACCAATACTGGAGCTGATGCAGCTGTCAACCAGTTTGATCTTGCTCTTCCAGGAGCAGGCGTGGGAATCAACAACGGATGCATTTCCCAGTGGAATGCTCCTCCTGATGGCTGGGGTAAAAGATACGGAGGAGTCGATACTGAAGCTGAGTGCTCCCAGCTTCCTTGGCAACTCCAGGAAGGGTGTCGTTTCAGATTTGAGTTCATGGAATCAGTTCCTGTTCCCAAAGTCAACTTTGTGCAGGTAGAGTGCCCGAAGGAGATAGTTGACAGATCTCATTGTAACTTGAAGTAGTAGATTGGATTGTTGTGGAGTCAATGAGAAGCTTCAATGAAATTTCGTAACAATTGACATTGATTTCATGTGCTGTAATGATGAATTGTAAATAAAATGAATTTTATCAAACCTCAGTTCATTATTTTTGACCAAGAAAAAATATATACAAATAATAATAATAATAATAATAATTTTCTCTTTTCTCTTCGAACTCTTTCCAGATCACTCTATCAAGATGGTTGTTCTGATTATTGGAGTCCTTAGTGGAATGATGTCCTCTCTACTCTCGAATCTGCCGCACTAAGGCAGAAATCTTAGTCGCACATATGCAGAAGACTGTCATTCTTGGCTCATTGCGCTTGCTCAGGGCACATGATTCTCGGACCCAATGATCACGTACCCCACGGTGTGGGGAGTGGTCATTGGTTGATAATGCTGGCGCGCCCTCCCGAATGTATCGGGGCTTCGGGGGATAGGGCCTGACCAGCGCACACTACGGTGAAAAAAAAATAGATAATAATAGCTTCATTGTCCAACAGTTACCCATTTACAGGACGATATAAAATCATATTCACAACAATAAACAACAGAAAATAAAACAAACAAAAAAAATACTAATTCTAATTACCTATTTCAAGGACGCGTTTGCAATTCTAATAATGTTAAGGTTAGTGGAGAATATATCGCAATGGGAACGTATGATATTGAAATTTGTTCTTTTAACATATATTGGGAATTGAGCATAATGTTAGTTCTTGCTCTGAGAGGCCTAAAAATGGATTGAGATCGTGAAGCTGGCCGTGGTACATTGAAGTTAATTTGTTCAAGAATTTTAGGACAGTCAACTCTCTCATTCACTAACTTGAATAAAAATATGAGCGACGCACATTTTATGCTATGCTCTAAAGTAAAAAGTTCCAAACGTTCATATACGACATCATTACTGATACCTGTCTCAGGGTAAGAACCATCTATTCCGAAAATTAGAAATTTACAAAACTTTCTTTGAACTCTTTCAATGGCTATGTTATGAAACTCATAGATTAGACACCGGACGATACTTGCATATTCTATCTTCGAATGTATGTAGGTGAAATACAACAGCTTTATGGCTTTGAAAGTTTCTGCAATTTCTAACAATGAAACCATAAGCTCGGAGAGGTTCTGAAACTTTTTGTGAAATATGTCTACCAAATGTTAATTTACGATCGAATATTACCCCTAGGTCTCATCACATCTCAACAGATTTGACTCCTGTATCACATACGGAAATGTATAAACCTCTTTTTTTCGACTATAACTCACTACTTTACATTTCTCCACATTGAGTTTCAATTTATTATTGCTACACTAAGCAACAAGAAAGTCCAATTGAGATTGAAGATTTACACAATCACCTACTTCCTTAATTATATGAAATAATTTCAAGTCATCCGCAAAGCATAACTGCTCACAAGCTAAACTTTCACATAAGTCATTAATAAACAATAAAAACAAAAGAGGACCTAGGTTGGAGTCCTGAGGCACACCAGAAGAAGCTATATATGTTCTAGATTTCTAACCGTTATAGGACACGATTTGTTTTCCACATGCCAGATAGGATTGCATCAGCTGACAGGCAGTATTCGAAAAACCGAAACTCATCAGTTTATTGAGCAAGACACCATGATCAATTTTATCAAATGCTTTAGAGAAATCCGCGTATATAACATCAACTTGGCCATTGTTATCTAATGCTTCTGAAATAAATTGAGTAATAATGACTAGATTTGTAACAGTAGAACCCTTAGTAACAAATCCATGTTGATGTTGAGATAGTTGTAGTTGAAAAGAAGCATATATGCGATCATATAAAATAATCTCCAACATTTTAGAAAACATACATAAAATAGATAAGGATCTGTAATTCTTTATACATGATTTTTAACCACTTTTGTATACAGGACATACTTTAGCTAATTTCCAAATATCTGGGAATGTTCCAGATATCAGACATTAATTAAAATTGACGCTGAAGATATACAGTCACTGGTCACTGTCAACAGTGTATGTCTATCGCGCACTGAACACTCAGTCATGCGAAGAGAGGAGAGAAAAGCGTGTGTCCGACGTCTGGGCTAGAGTGAGAGAGGAGGAGCCTGCCCGCCGCCGCCGTATGCGAGAGAGAAAGGGACTGATGCCGTAACGAGTTACGTAACGTCAGTGTCTACCCTTCCATTAGAAGTTATTACTTCAACAACATTTTTTTAAAAGATTGGGAAGCAAAGCTTCAGAATTTGAGAACACTGATAGTAAAAATCAAGCTCATTTTCAATGAGCATGTTGAGTTGTTGTAACCTCATTTATTAATATGTTTGAGATGCACTATTAGAAGCTGAGTATCAAAAAACGCATGAAGTTCTGTTTCATAAGTTGTTTATGTGAAAATTTACCAGCGTTTTCACTCATTTTCAAATATCTACATTGTACCTAACTAGTATAATTTGCTGATAAATAGCACTAATATCTAGAAATGTATTGATATTTACTATTTAATGGGCCTTAAAAACAAAATGGTTCAATATTAGAAGTTGGATGAAATACGAAAAATTTTTTTATGTGATGTTTACGTGATGTTTTTGAAGTGGACGTATATAAATATGATTTTTGGCAACGAATGTTCCAGATCAACGTGTTCGTTAGATTCGACATGGGGCACGTAATTGCTTTGGCATCGATCATATTTGGATATGGTGAGTAGAACAAATCAATCTGAAACTAATACCTAATGAAAGTATGCAAAAAGTTTGATTTATGGGAAAGAAATATTTTGGCTTTCTACCTCTTCATCTTGATATAAAAGATGTGGGAATGTGTAAATCATGCAAAAAAGTAACTTTCAGTTACAAACTGGAAGAAAAAACCGACCCGAAACAATCGTTTTCCTTATGAACATTCTTTTTATTCCGTTTGTATTCCAAACATTCAATTTAAACAAGATTCCTTTGGCTGGGATTCAATCGAATAATCAAATGAATGTTATTTAAGTACTGTCACGATGAGATGGGTGGCTTTGACCCATCCCGTGACAAAAAGTCGAATTTTATGAACGAATTGAGTGTTTTTTCTTATTAGTTATCCGTATTTAGTACTAAAGAGCCAACAAGGCAAGTGTCTTACGGCGAAACATCAAGATATTTACCAGTGAGGATGACAATATTCCATCCAAGTAAAATTTGCTTCTTTCAATAGTTATATTGTGTAGAAATCCTGTGAATGATATCTGATTCAATTCCATCACGAATGATGGGTTGTTTTTACGAGTTTCATTCCGTATTATGTAATATTGATCCTCACAAGGATCATTTTCACGACGTTTCGGCAAAGTCTCATTCAGCATCTTCCTGATACCCTGGGAGTAGGTAGATTGGGGACCGGGGTCAAGTCACATCAATTTCTTGAGAACGGTTCCAAAATGGCGAATGGGAATGGGAATGGTTTTTATGTCGGCGTTGGTGGTTTGTCCAATCAACTGACAACTATTTTGGCATTAATTTGGGAAGCTTTCCATTGGAAAACGAAGCGTTTTCCAACGGAAAACTGACGATAGAGAGAGAGAGAGTTACGTTTCGTTTATTACTTGTAGGAGCAATAGAGAAAAAGGAACAGGGACACATTTACGGTCAATTACCCTCTGAAGAATCACGAGGAAACTATCATACGTTGCCTCTAATTTTAGAAGCATATTTCAATGTCAATTTCGCGTCCATAGATGGCCAACTCTTGGTGAATTCTCTGCAAGATAAATTGGAACTACAAATGAATAATAACTGAAATGAGCCTACCGCAAGACATGGAACAACAATCGATGCAGTTTCCTCTAGATATCTTTCTGATTTTTATTCGGGAACATATTGTGACAAATTTAAAAAAAACCTGTCTTGAGCAAATTTATTTCCAATAATATTTCACTAATCTCAAACTAATTCATTCACAACAATTAACCACTAACGCTTAATTCATTTCCACTATTTGAATTCCATGTTTAACCGGTCGATTCACTTTCTGAACTGCCCTCTTGGGTCGGAAAGCCGTGCTTGTATAATATAACGGTTTTTTCTAGAAATTTGTAGTCGGTTCAATACTCGATTCAAATATTTGTGGAAAATTGATATGTGTTTATACAAATATCAACATATATGAAATCAGCGAACTATTTTGGCTTCGAATCATGCCATCTTTTGCCATTATTTTTCAGTTGCTTCAAGCACCGGGGAATACTCCCCAAACATCATTCCCGTACCCGGAGGCTTAAGGGGTACTGGCTTTACTACAGGATATTGGGACTGCTGCAAACCATCATGTTCTTGGAGGAGCAACCTCAGGAAAACGTCCAGCAACCCCGTTACCTCCTGCGCAAAAGATGGCGTCACCGTCATCGACCCGGAAGCAATGTCCAACTGCGGAGGTGGTCCCTCTTATATGTGCTCCAATCAGCAACCCTTCGTGGTGAACTCAACCCTTGCCTACGGCTTCACAGGGGCCTCTTTCACAGGGAAGGTCGACTACCAGCTGTGCTGCGGCTGCGTACTTCTTTCCTTCATAGGAGCGCTGTCCCACAAGAAAATGATAGTGCAGATAACCAACACTGGAGCTGACGCTGCTGTCAACCAGTTCGATCTTGCTCTTCCAGGAACGGGTGTGGGAATCAACAACGGATGCATGTCCCAGTGGAATGCTCCTCCTGATGGCTGGGGTAAAAGATACGGAGGAATCGGTACTAAAGCTGAGTGTGCTCAGCTTCCTCGGCAGCTCCAGGATGGATGTCGTTTCAGATTTGAGTTCATGGAATCAGTTCCTGTTCCCAAAGTCAACTTTGTGCAGGTAGAGTGCCCGAAGGAGATAGTTGACAGATCTCATTGTAACTTGAAGTAGTAGATTGGATTGTTGTGGAGTCAATGACAAGCTTCAATAAAATTTCGTTACAGTTGACATTGATTTCATGTGCTGTAATGATGAATTGTAAATAAAATAAGTTTTATCAAACCTCAGTTCATTCATTTTTGACCGAGAAAAAATGTATACAAATAGTGAAGCAACTATTATAAAAATATATGTCCGTCTATCTGTCTGTTATTGAGATTGTGGTGTATTTTCAAGTTCTGCTTCGTCCAGAAACTATTCAATGTGAAATGTGAACAATATAAATTGCTGATATACAGCAGTATTATGTAAAAACGTATTTTTATCTACAATTGAATAGCATTCTGAGGGTCTTAAAACAAAATCAATCAAATATTGAAGGTTGAATGACATGCGAGATTATTTCATCTGATATTCACTTGAAATTTTTTAAGCGGACGTATATAAATATGATCTTTGCCAACAAATGTTTCAGATTAACGTGTTTGTTAGATTCGACATGAGGCACGTAATTGTTTTGGCATTGATCATATTTGGTTATGGTGAGTAGAGCAAATCAATTTGAAACTGATACGAGTAATAGAAGCATGTAAACACTTTGATTTATATCTCACAATGGTAACGGTGAATTACCCAAGTTCAGTTTGAAAAAATACATGGTATGAACCACATAATGTGAAAATGAATGAGAAACCAAGGATAAATAAGTATGTTAAACGATATTTCCCTGATAGTTAAGATAATTCGGTGTCCGTCATGGTATCAGTCAGGAAAGTAGTTGCTTTATGGCAAGCATTTACTAGATCCTACAGTGGATCGTTGGGAGACGTGGATGTTCTGAAATATAACACACTGTATTTGGCGATGTCAAAGATTAAGTTCCACAATAGTCAGAGAATCTGATAACGATTGTTCTTCCACTCAACCTTCAGAAAGATTGTCCCACTTTCTGATTTCACAATTTATCGACAATACTGTTCACAATTATACGACTAAATACTCATTAATATAGTTTATTTTATGATTTTCACTATAAATTTGGTATAATTTATAATGAAAATCATACAATGAACTGTAATTCATTGTATGAATTACAGTTTCATGAAGTATGAAAGAAATTTCATGAAGTATCGGCCAGTATCGACTGTTTCACAGTATTACTTTTAGAAATCAATAATTTTAACAATGATTCTAGTGCGAATACTGAATTGCAGTGGGCTAAGAATCGACCCGTGTAGCACCCCACTTGAAAAAAACCTCTTCATTAAGTCTTTTTTCATCTGATTCTGCACTTGGCTTTTTGGAGATAGTTGTCGTTTGGTTATTTTGCTTTAAAAATATTTTTCTTCATTGGTCGTTAGATTGGCCAATAAAGGGGGTGAATTGTAAATAATATAAAGGATGACTTTCATCGTCATCTTCAACACTGACAAATGTTATCGACAAACGGTGTTGATTATTTTTTATTTCAAAACCTTTTTACGTACCTATATACTCTGTCCAAACACGCAACAGAGTGTTCCAAAAAATTATCATGCGTAGTGCACGTGATCTCCATGACAAGGCTGCTTGTACAGAGTCACACTAAGAAACAATTGAAATTTTATATTTTTTTTAATACTATGCGACTGGGTATAGGAAATTTTTTAGTGGACTGTAGAGACACAAATCAGCAGTTTCTTTAGCCGTATCATTACTTGACATTTTGAAAATGTTAAACTTCGAACGAATTTTTTTCAACATGGAATATCCTCAGATCATTATAAAAGTGTCATTTCCTCCATATCTGTTCATAAACTATCAAACATTATCTTGTTCTCTTATGTTTCAGTATCTACATGCACCAGTGAGCCTTCCCCTGAGATAATACCTATTCCAGGAGGAAAACAAGGAACAGGGGTCACCACTCGATTCTGGGACTGCTGCAAACCATCATGCTCATGGAGGGGTAACCTCAGAAATACATCCGCAACTCCTGTAACTTCTTGCGGGATCGATGGCGATACTGCCGTGGACCCAGATTTAATGTCGGCATGTGACCTGCAGAACAAAGGACCCGCATATATGTGCACCAATCAGCAACCGTTTGTAGTTAACTCGACTCTTGCTTACGGATACGTAGCAGCTTCCTTCACAGGCAGCACCGATTACCAGCTGTGCTGCGGCTGCGTTCTTCTTTCCTTCCAAGGCCAACTTGCTGGGAAACATTTGCTGGCTCAAGTGACTGACGCCGGCAGCGACTTGGTTGTCAACCAGTTTGATATCGCTATTCCTGGTGGGGGTGTCGGTATTGGCAATGGATGCACCGAACAATGGAACGCACCTCCAGACGGATGGGGAGCGCGATATGGTGGGATCAGTACAGAAGAGGAATGTGACGAGCTTCCTATCCAGCTTCAGCCAGGATGCCATTTCCGGTTCCAGTTCATGGAAGGAGTCCCCAATCCTGATGTTACGTTCATCCAAGTTGAATGTCCTAAAGAGTTGGTTGATACTACTGGTTGTGAGCTACGTGTTTGATGATACATTGTAAATAAAATTTATCGAACTGTTGAGTAATATTGATATGAATGCCTTTGCTGGAAGTTATGAATTTATGTATCTATTTTATTTCACTTGTTTTGACCCACACTTATTTTATCGTGAGTATGAATGCTCAACAATTACACATTAACTCCTGTGGAAAGATAGGATAAGAAAAATAATTGGCAAGGCAAGATTGGCAAGATTTATTCTGACTGTACTCTTACAAGGTTCAAAATGTACTAAATGTGATTTTACAAATGAAATATTTCACCTAGGTAGTTAGAGAGGGGGTTCAGATTAGTCATTTTAGGGATATAAAGAGGTTCGGATTAACATAGGTAGGAAAGGTCATAAAAGCGGGTAAGTTCCAAGATAAAGGACACAAGGAACAATGAAGGAAGTGAAAATCTAGCTATCTGTAGCTTACAATATTCACATGGAAGTAGGCTCAAATATACGGGTTGCTTAGGTAAAGATATTAGGAAATATTGAATTTTTTGAAGATGAGTGGATTAGAAAAGACCCATACATTAGAAAACCAACTGGAAAACCCCGATTGGGAGACCTTTGAGAATAATGAAAAACGAAATTACTTAAACAAGATTAGTTAGCAATACCTAAAATAAAAATAATACCATGAAACAATCTGCTTTGTTGTACAAATTCAAGAGCTGGCAACTTTAGGCTACATACTAAAATTTAAGATTCACAATAATAATAATCGTCTTCATTGTTTTCCAGCTGTAGTTACATACAAATATTTAAATAAATTACGGAGCTAGTTGCTGACATAACAAAAGGCGAAGTTCAACTCATTTAGCGCAAGTGCTACTTTTATTTGAAAAAATTGTAATTTAGATAACGAAATTTTGAGAACGAACACCACTGGAGATATACTAACATTGATATCCTGAGAATATAATATAGCTTCTCCGCGGTTTCTCGGGGCGGAGCCTTATTATTATATATGACCACACTAAGCATGAAAAGTTGTTGGTTCAGAATGTGAGCCGTCTTCACTATTTCAGTAACGCATTTGTACTAAAATATATTGAAATAACATTTCATTGTTCAAGTAACTGTATTGGTCAACTTTGATATTTATAATTCAAATTATTTCAATTTAGGCTTGCATCAAATCTTGATTTTTCGAAAAAATCAACTACCATCGGTACACTTCAAAGCTGAAACAGAAGAATTTTGAAAAATTTTGAATAGGCTGCACTTTCCGATTCTGCCAAATCTTATTTCCATAGTTGCAACCTTCCCAAGTTCACAAAATTGCAATTCTTCAGCATTCTTTTGTTGGCCCTCACTCACATTGGTTAGCGGTACAAATTCTTTTTCAAACATCCAAATATTTATCACAAATGTAATGAACAATCTTCAGTTAAAACTTCAAAAAACCATAGGCTTCAACATAGTCGTCTTTTTCTTCTTATTCCTCTTCTTCAGGTTCTTCTGCTTCAGCTTTCTCACCTATAGGTGTGACAGGTTTGGGTTCTCCTTCAGCCCTCGAAAGATCCATTACCTCTGAATTTTCTGGAGCTACAGGATATTCTTGTTGAACATCTAGTAATAGTAATGAGAAAACATTATGTTCCATGTATTTAGGAAAAAAATACAAATGAAAATTTTCGAATATTTTCCCTTGAGTCGAGAAGTGAGAGCTCCTGGCCATAATTTGTTTATGACAATTACAATTGCGGTTATCGCTTCTAGGGAAGCATCATCAGGCAGAGAACTTATTAGTGGATGGCCCTGTCTTTGGTTCAAACCGTTCAACTTTCATTTTCCTAAGTTTTTCTGCGAGTTATTTCTCCATTTCTTCCTCATTTATTTCAGGCATTGGGCTAAGATACTACCACGAAGTTCTGCCTTATGACAAAATATATAGTGTATGGTGAACCCAGAATGACATGGATCCATCCAGAAAATCTTTCATTGGCGGTGGATCACTCATGGGGTTTGGCTTATAGGCGGTTCAACTTTCTAGTTTTGCAGCCTCTTCCGATTCATCCTCTTCCTCGGCTTCCCCTGCAGTACCTATTGTGTAATAGCTTATGGAAGATATCTGAGTACCTGCAGATATTCTGGCGATTTAAGCTGTCAGGTACTGATTTTCTTTTCGTGGAAAATATGTATAATAACATATGGATAGGAACATACATTTTTTCGAATTCGAAACACGAGCAACTACCTCGGATCCAGAAACGATTATCTTCATAACAACTTTTTGTTCATTCTATTTGCAGATCTCGATGTGAGAAGTTCTCTAGAAATTTTGTATTGTAATTTTGAGTAAAATAAATTGTTTTTGAACACGGTTTTCGTCTTCAAAGTTACTCGAATAGCACGACAGGAAAATCATTAAAGCCCACTAAGAGGGGTACCTGTGAGAAATTACCGATTCACATTGGATTTGCATCTTCTGGTGCATATCAAAAATGTTTCAAGGATTGGAAAAAAACCCAAAGTGTATTATATCTGAGGGGGACTACTTCGAAGGGAAAATAATAAAAATTGATGAATAAATTGATATTTTTTGAAAAAAAAATTAAAATTAACCTTATTTTTTTTAACAGAGTAGTATGTGAAAAAAAAGTCCTAGTAAATAGGAATTCTCAGTGGATTTCTAATGAAATATTTGTTTCAGTTAAAATTCCGGTCCTTTCTCACTGAAAATATTTTCAATGCTTATCCGGCAGTTTTGATGATGATGATAAAAATAAAAATAGCTTATCTACATGTTATAAATCTACAACGAGCCTTTAATCTTTTATTTACCAATGGTTGAAAACATTCCACTCAAGCATACTCAAAATATCGGAAAACTCATTTACTTAGTAACAGTAATCTCTGTTATTTATTATTTTCCACTTTCAAAAACGATATTTTTTCATTTACATTCGAGATATTTCAATTGGATCATGATAAAAAGTAATGAATTCATACGAAAAAAATACACTTTTTATAGTCCATAACATTATATTTCAGCCGGAAAGATGAAAACTGCTCGTACACTTTCACAAATAATAAAAATGATAATAATAATATTTCACTATCCACTTAACAGCCTATGTTGTATGGGATTCGTTGGATACACAAAAATCATTTTACCAAATAAAAATACATTAAGAAATTGATAAATATAAATTATCTTCTTCTGTCAAGTTTCGTACTTATGATGCACTGTTTGGAACCTTTGGTGTAGTAATGAATATTACTGGAGTTTTTTTCCCAACACCAAATCGTTATTTTTAACACCTCGACACGTGTTTCGATCACCAAGTGATCATCTTCAAAGAGGAAGATTGAAACTATAAACTAATGCGAGCTAACCCTATTTATGCTATATAGGTACCCATACAGGTAAACCATCCAGGCGTACCAACCATACAGGTATACCAACCTAAATTAATTTCACAATATTGCCTATCCAAATTTATTTTTGCAATGTGTGCTTATGTAGTAATCAGTAAACCCAACAACATTATTTTATTTTATTTTAACAAGCTATATAGTATGCTCTTTGGTATAAGTCCGTCATCGTTATTCATAATATTATTGTTTTTACTTATTTCTACACTCTCATAGGCATCTAGTTGCCTATTGTTGTTAACTTGTCTAACTAATCTGAATGAACTGAAATTTATGGAATGGTTTTGTTGCAAAATATGATGGGCGACTGCTGATTTTTCAGGTCTTTCATATTTTAAGTGTGCTATGTGTTCCTTATATCTTACTTTAATAGACCTTTTTGTCTGTCCATAATATTTTGCATCGCAGTCCTTACATTCAATTTCGTAAATTCCAGACTTTTCCAAATTCTCGACTTTGTCTTTTGGACTTCCCTTGTCAACTTTCGGACAAAAAGTAATCTATAGAACAAATACACTTCTTTACAAGCATATCTTTCAATATATTTCTGAAAACATTCAAGGTAGGGGTTTCGATATATGGTCGTAGCGGCGGCATAAATGGACATCGCCTCTGCAGAGATACACCCAATTTCATTCAGATTTAATATAGGGAGTACAGGCTCCAATATGGACCCTTGCGGTACCCCATCGTCGACTACTACTTGATTAGAATTGATATGATGCTCTACTGAATGGTTACGACAGAAAATGCTGACAGTCTGCTTCCTGTTTTTTAAGGAGGTTTCTATCGAATTTAAAGGTTCTTCGCATATACCATATTGAGCAACCCGAAGGCAAAATAAGCTGTGATGAAACATGTCGGTAGGAAACATGTCGGTAGGAAATATGTCGGTAGGATGTCGGTAAAACAAAGCGAACTAATAGTTAGCTACGAGAAACATGTTTTATATATTCGGTAACAAACACCAGAGAAGTCCAGTATTGCTCAACATGCAATGTAGAACGGCCACAGATTGAACGAGGAAAGCTCAGAAAATTGTCGAGACCGATACATGTCAACAAATTATTAGATGCTATTGAAAGTTTGGAAATCGCAAAATGTGGAACGAAATCTATGAACACCAGGTAGAGTCTCGGATTACAGGTAGAACTTAAGGCAATAGATAAGGGATGATTCGTCAAAATTTAGTTTTACTCACCTCCCGATGATGCTAACTTGGCTTTTTATGTCAAATATTCTATTTTTACTCATCAAAGCATACCTGATTGCCATCGTTTCTTCTTGCGTAGCGAAAATCTCAAACGGTCATTGGCAGGATGTTGTCATTTCTGAATCGTGACTACTTCATTCACAGGAGAGTTTTGATTAATTATATTGGCGCACCTTCCAGAAGAGGGTTCGACCTATATAAACTCCTCGCTGAAAAAATAATGTGTTTTTCTTTTCATGAGGAATATATACATCGGGGAGCCCTTGGGTTGGGCTACCTATCGGGCGCGTCCCCAGATAGCGGATAGGGGAACGGCCAGGGGCCTGGAGGCCCTGTCCGGGAAGCCAATGTGGCCATACGGACGGGGTCGCCGGACTGCTGGTCAGTAGCAGAAATAAGTAGAGTAAGGGGAACTGAAATCAGCTTAACTCTGGTAATGCGGGGCTCTGCCAGAAGTGACCAACTCTTCCCTTGCTACTCGTGGGAACACACATGAATGAAACAAACGCAAAAACAGAAACGACAAAAATAGAAACCAATCTCGAGGCAGAAATGCCCACCTCAATCTAAGGCAGTGGCTGGGGATGAACAGAAATGTCCACCCGAGTCCACCGCTTGGAATGATACTGGACAGATCACCTAGTGATATGTAAGGGCATTTGCGGCGCCGAAGCCAAAAGGAGAAAGAGAGCGAAGGAGGCAGGAGTGGCAGCAACTATAAGTGCACCCTCTTTCTCCTCCTCCACTCCACCTCCAACAGCAAGTGCACTTTCTGTGGTGGGCGCCAAGAGCTCCATCTTGAATAAAGGCAAGGAACCGGCTGCCCCTGCAGAAAAGCTACCGCACTTGTGCACCTCCACGAAGGGAATCCCAAGAAGAAGCCGCGCAACGACAGTAACGTCGCTGCACCTTCCAAAACCTTCGCGGAGGCCGCCGTGAGTCACCTCAAGGTTGCCAAAGAGATTGTGTGTTCGGCGAATCTTGGCCTACACCTGCCAATACAAAGGAGATGTCTCCTATTCCTTTCTCCCTGGAAAGGACAGGATGGACGATGACCTAGGAGGATAACTCCTCGGGAGGATGTACAATGGGTCACATGTGGCGTAAGTACTGTGGATCTACACTCAACCTCCCTACTCTACAGATACATCGGGGAGCAGGAATTCAACCCCGCTTTAGCAACAAATTGAAAATCATAGTGGCCAAAAGAATTTACGTATATCAGGACTACATTGAAATCGCAGTAGAGGTGAGTTGTCAAAATTCACATAAATAATGTCTCCTGGTGCTGAATGGAGTACTTAATGAGAAATTTCGAATTTCTTACCTCAGTATAAAGGTAAAATCTGAAATATTGAAAGAGCTTCTTCGATAATATTCACCCTATAATTCGGAGAACATCAATCATCATATCAAAAATGACATCAGCTCACAGTTTTATTTGTTCAACACTTGAATTTCCAGATGGGGCTTAGTATAAAATAAAACCGAGTACTTAGTAACCATATTAGTTATTGGTTCAAATCGTAAACATGATCGTCAATATTATTTCTTTCTTATTCGTCATAACTTCCTGTGGTAAGTAAATGGAATGATCGGCTGATTTTTTTTAAATGTCTTGGCGTGTTCAGAACTTTTCATGCGTAGCTCACTCATTATATAGTCCGGGAAAAAAATCGACTTTGGAAAGAACAAATTAGATGCCGAACATTTGTTTGAGGTCAGTATCAGCACTTGAAAAAATATTCGTCAAAAACTAAATGATGGCTCGATGGCACAGATCTTGGTTGAGAACTGGCTGGCAGTTCATATGTTAAAAATATGTATGTTTAAAATATGTTTTTCCATTAACCAGCTGTCGCACTCCTACGAATGACAACCCTCAGAAGTCGAAACTTGTGCGAGCTAAGTACTAATAAGGTCTTACCTTTTAACGTGTGATTCCTAATACGCATGCTTGTATACAGGGCTGGAAGAGGAGAGTAGGCGGGGCTACTGCCCCCGGGCCTCCACAGGAGAGGGCCCCCAGAATAGAGATTAAAAGAAATCCAAATTTTGACGGGTCAGCAACTCTCACGTTTTTTCTGGGAAACATTATTTTTACATTTTTTATCGACATATCAGAAAGCCCTGATGAAAAGTTTCCATTTATTATCAATTTTTGATTTGATCGAGTATTTCAGTATGAACACTTTTTTTACCTATCAGATGAAGAGAAATGAAATAAGTAAAAATTATCCGACAAAAGGTTGACCCTGTCTGCAGATCATCCTAATAACTTCTGCGTTCTTCGAGCTCAATATTTCAAAAATCATTTGTGGAAATTCCTTGAATGGAATTTTTTAACAATATCTTCTATTGAACGCGTCGATATTAAGTCCCTCCCCCTTTTTGAAAATTTTTTATTTTCGTTGAGGGCCCATCGTGTTCCCTCATTTGCCTTCGACTGGTGGTGAGGACAAAACACAAGTACTACAGCACTACAGGTACAGGCACCGCTCTAAGAGCTGGAGATTGAATCCATTTGGAAAAACATTCTCAGGAAGTTTATCTCACATAAATGCAGTTCTTCAAATGAAAGAGTTCTCAAACAGTGAAGTTCGGGGTGTACTGACTTGAAACTTATAACGATGAGCAGCCACAGTCCGTGATTAGTTTTGATTAACTATTTTTTTTGTAGCAAAAAAATTAGGGGCCTCCACTTCTTCGTTGCCCCTAAGACTTCCAAACCCAGCCCTGCTTGTATACCATATCACGTATTCTTTTATTTCATGAACCTTCAGAGTAATCTGATCCATTATAAGATGGGATAACTATGTCAGCAGTAAATAAGATGTTAGCAGAGGCTCTGCTGACATTTCATTTACTGCAGCAGAGGCTCTGCTGATATCTTATTTGTAAATAAATCATTAAACGATATGACAGACTCTGGACTACAAGCTTTCAAGGAGTATTTAGAAGCTCAGCCTTCGATACCTTATTCATGGTAATCACATTTCAGTTTCGATACCTACATATAGTCTTTGTTAATTATTTGGAGTTGTTCATTGTACATCGCAAATTGTCAATCTTCGTTAGGGGAAATTTATGCTTCGAATTAATTTTATATTCTTCTCTATGTATATATCAATGTTTCAAGGTTTTATGATATTCGTTATCTTTGTTCAAAGCTTTTCCCATTGCTGTTTGCCTTGAATTTATTCCTTTTGCTGTCATCCATAACTTTTATGGTACTTCTGAGCTTCCTATTTGCTGTCCTCATTTTTGGTATCATCAAACTCACCACCTGTTTTCTATTATTTATTCTATTTTTCACTTCACTTCATTCCTATGTTGTCCATATCCATCTCAATTTTATTTCTTTTCCGTAATCTACTCTCTTTACTGGACTTCTTCTTGGATACGATTATGTTCCACTATCTCGTTCTTCTCCCGTTCATCTTGTAATGTATTGATACTTTCCAAGCGAGATCGCTAAAAAGATGTCCTTCCTCTGAAGTTATATAATTCCGAATTTTGTCAATTGAGTTCCTAGTTTTCAAATGTCAGTGTATATTTTCTACTTCATTCAATACTATCTGCAACTAGGTACAGTCAAGGTTCGAACCTAAACCGTTCACTTTTATATTTCAGTGACTGCAGGTACCATCGACTATTACCCGAACGTAGAGGTTATAGAAGGAGGCATAAGTGGAGATGCCATCACCACTCGCTACTGGGACTGCTGCAAGCCATCATGCGGATGGAGAGGAAACCTCAACGACCACACCGCCAATCCTGTAACCTCCTGTGCCGCTGATGGCGTTACAGTGCTAGACCCCGAGATTATGGCAGCCTGTGACCCGGGAAAGAACGGAACATCTTACATGTGCAACAACCAACAAAACTACGCTGTGAACGACACATTCGCCTACGGATACGTCGCAGCTTCTTTCACGGGAGGCGTCGACTACAGCTACTGCTGCGCTTGCGTTCTCCTCTCCTTCAAGAGTGGTTTGGAGGGCAAATACATGCTGGCTCAAATCACCAACGCCGGTAGCGACTTGCACGCCAACCAGTTCGATATTGCTATTCCCGGGGGTGGAGTGGGTCTCCACAATGGCTGCGACTTACAGTGGCACTCGGGTCCAGATGGTTGGGGCGACAGAGTTATGGGTATAGATACCAGGGAGGAGTGTGACACGCTTCTTCCTGAACCATTGCGAAGCGGGTGTTATTTCAGATTTGATTTTATGGAGGGCATTCCTAATCCTGATGTCTCCTTCAAACAAGTTAAGTGTCCTAAGGAACTGATTGCCAATACTGGTTGTAATATGTAACTGGTTTCTAAATATACTTAATTTAATTTCATTTTTTGTTTTTATTCACGACATTTTGAAATTTTTGTTGAAAAAACAAGAACTAACCCAGCTAATGCCACGCAGAAAGCTGAAGTAAAACCATCAGGCACCTGTGCAACGTCATCCATTTGGAAGATTCGTCGCAAGTTACTTCCCACTATGAAAAGCAGAAAATAATTTTATCGGTATGACCAACCGATAGACCGGTTTCGGGGTACTCGCCCCATCATCAGTACCGGGCATGGTCTCTTTAGAACGGAGTGAACCGTCTGAGTATCCCGACCAAACCCGACATGAGGGCCTCATTCGACAGAGTGTCGGGGCCTTCTATATCCGGAGGGGTTGTCTACAGCATAATCTATAGCTTTCCTAACTAACTGTTTTTCGTGAGTTTCGACGCTATCAAAAACTCGCCGATTGCTCCGACTGAATGGACTGCTGAATGGAAGGCAGCTGAAAATTTCTGCGGATGGCTTCATTCCGCACGAACCAAGGAGCATTCACAATCATCCTCATCTCTCCAGAATGGAGATATTATACGTAGCTGCTTGTCCCCAGACGCCTGAATCATACATGATGACAGTCTTGAACATCGTATTGTAGATGGTAATTTTGATCTTTAGACTCATTTTTGATTTTCTGTTGATCAGAGGGTACAGACTAGCTATCCGTCCCTTGATCTTTGACTTGATGCACATAATGTGCGGGTTCCAAGTGAGCCTACGGTCTATTAGAAGGCCGAGGTACTTTACCCGCGCTTGTTAGTCAATTTCCCTTCCAGAGAGTCTCACTTTTGTGGCCGGGGAAGATAATAATAATAATATTTTATTGGTTCTTCTGGATCATAACTCAATGATATAGAACAAGTCAGTGTAATATGATATAAATAAACTTATAAAAAAGAAAAAATTATGTACATATAGGATATGAACAGTTATGTAAAATTATATATTAAAACTTATAACTAGGTAAAATTATAATATATTAACAACTCTAGATGACAATCTCAATTCTTCAGTTATATTGATAAGTCATTAATAAACTCTTCAATGGAGTAGTAGGCTTTATCAATCAGAAAGTTTTTTAGGAACGGTTTGAATTTTCTTAGTGACATTTTTCTAACATGATTTGGCAATTTGTTAAATAGCCTGACACCCATGAAAATTGGACTTGATTCTGATCTAGCCAGTCTATGATTTGGTATTTCTAACAATGTTGAATTTCTTGTGCCGTAATTATTTTTGTTTAAGAAGGTAAAAGGTCGCTGATCCGATTTTACAAAAATTAACAGCTGGTACATGGGAGAGTTAATATTCTTAAAACTTTGAATAGATCTCTGCAGCTAGTACGTCTATTTACACTCTGAATGTTTCTGACAGCTCTCTTCTGTAAAATAAATACCCTTTGTGCCTCACGTGATAGGCCCCAAGCTACTATACTATATGAGATTGTTGACTGTAATTGGGCATGATAGTACATGAGTACCACCGACTTATCTATAATTTTACTGAGTTAATAGATACAGTAACACATAGGCGTTATTTTTTTACATATTTCATTAATATGTTGATTCCATTTACAATCTTCAGTGAGAGTAAGTCCTAGAAATTTTATTGAATTCACCTGTTTCATTAAACCGTGCTGTGATTTTAACAGTAAACTGTGATCATGACCATTTGGGGCATAACTAAATCTTAGGAAGGATGATTTTATATCATTGCAGATCAATTTATTGCTAGAAAACCAGTCCTGGGCTTTTAAAATTTCCCTGTGAGCCAAGTCTACTGTGGATGTAACATTCTTACCACTAACCAGTAGTGTTGTGTCATCCGCATACATTACAAAATTTCCTTCAAAGTCATTGACATAAATTATATAAAGTAGAGGTCCCAAAATAGAGCCTTGTGGTACTCCAATAGTATACTTTAAACGTTTAGATTGATACTGATCTATATCAACGTATTGTGTTCAATTTTGGAGATAACTTTCAAACCATCTACGTGAGTTTCCCCTAAAACCATACTTTTCCAATTTGTCTAGTAGAATTCTGTGGTCTACAAGATCAAATGCCTTACTTAGATCTAAGAAAATACCCAGAGTTCGCTTACCCATATCTAGACTATTGCATAGCTCTTTTAGTAGTTTTATTATAGCTTGTGTTGTTGAACGTCCCTTTCTAAAACCAAATTGATTTTCATTGAATAGCTTATGAAGATCAAAGAATGAAACGACTGAATTTGACACCCATTTTTCATAAACCTTTGCAAAAGCACTGGGGACAGTGATGGGCCTGTAATTTTCAACTTGAGTTTTATTTCCATTTTTATGTATAGGTTTTATTTTTCCAATTTTTAAGCTATCTGGGTAAATACCTTCTTCCAACGAGCAGTTGATGGCAAAAGTTAGTGGGCCTGCAATAAATGACGAACACTTTTTTAAAAGATTAGGACTTATTTCATCATTACCAGTAGATTGACAGGATTTTAGGATTTGATAGCAATCTTCCCATGATTATCGCCTGAGTTCCCAACCGAACAAATATAGTTCCAGCTAGTCATGAACTCTTTCTGCAGTTGATTCAATGGGATGTTCTGCAGACAAAGCTAGGAAACAACTCCACAAACATATCAGGCACCTGTGCAACGTCTTCCATTTGGAAGATTTGCCGCAAGTTACTTTCTGCAAAAATTATATTCACTTGGTCGGCACGACCAACCGATAGACCGGTTTTGAGGTATAGCCCATCATCAGTACCGGGCAGGTCACTTTAGACAGAGTGAACCATCTGAGTATGAGAGGCAAGGGGTAAGGTGTTTTTTACCTGAACTTTGAGGTTTGCCCCCTTTTTGAAGTGTTGTGTCCACGAATTGTTTCATTTTTAATTTATATCATACGCACTCGAAAATATCTATATCTATTTATATGTATTAGGTTTCCGCGGTCAGCAATTTGGTGTAATGGCGTCCGGGTTGAACCACGTCTGTAGTTTTTATCTGTTGGACGTTTCTGCTTCTGTTTTGAAGAAATCATCAAGAACCACTTGAAATTAAAGTTACATGACTCGTCGACGTGGTCGTAATCTATCTGATTCCAAAGTCTCGTCACTGGCCTTGTTTATGCTTTGTTCAGTTCCAAGTGAACACTGATAACTTTGGTCAAATATCTGGATGTGATTCTAGATGCCGGGTTGATCTGGAACCAACATCTAGAAAGAGTTGGAAGAAAGACGGTGATAGAAATGTTGCTGGCTAGACGCATCCACAGATAGACATGAGGGCTTGAACTAGACGTGATGTAGTGACTCTACACCATGGTGGTTAAACCCATGATGACATATGCATTTATAACTTGGTTGTCAAAGTTGAGACATACTAAACGGGCTAAAATGATTAGCATGTGTGGATATCTTTATGAAGTATCAACAGGGCAGTGGATCAATAGTATTACATAGGAAGGTTTCCAAGTGATAACAACAAGGCATTTCTATGCATATTGGTGAAACGAAGACGGGCATGCGCGAAACTGAAATATTTCCAGATGTCATTGTTTTAAAATGGTTGTTTAAAGTTGAAGAAAAAGTATAGAGAGTTTTTATTTGTTTATAACTATGTTCAGCAGTATAGTGTAATATGGAATGAAGAATTTGTGTGGTTATGTTGTTTAGCACATGCAATTTTATCGGAGAAAAACAACCTAACCTCAAAGAAAGATAGGAATTGATTCTAGAATTCAGTTAGTGGGAATGGAGTTCGAAATACATTATGTATTACACATTCATATTGCACGTGACTTAGTTCTCCTGGACTTCAATTTTTCGGTTTCTCGAGTTTTTCCACTGCGATTTTCTTCAAACAACGATTCACTCAATTACATTTGTTGGGTGAGGAGCCTAAGAAATAATATTCTTCTGACTAGTTACATGGAGACATTTAATGATATCATTGAGGATTATGAACTTTCAATGAAAACAAAATACATTCGTAGATATAGCTCACTTAGGATTAACAGTTTTTAATAGTCGTCGTGTTCAAATGGATGGTATTTGTGACCCAAGGATCTGAAAATAAAAAACGTCAATTAGTAATATTTCATTTTCAATTCCGTCATATGCGTTATCAAAATTAATTGCATCAAAACCAAATTTATTGTGTGGCTTCATACTTTGTCATAATCGTTTTTTTGAGAACGGGGTGAAGGGTTTTGGAAATGTCCGATTCAAATTTCTGTAAGTACAATTTTTGATTAACGTTTCCTTTTAATAAATCTCGTCAAGATTTTTGTACCTCTGATTCCATATTTCCAAAGCCAGTCCACTTAAATTTGTTGAATATGAAATTTAAAGCAGATTATTTGGCTTGACAATGTCAATGTCAATTCGAGATAGTGAAAAGTTCATTGTATTGAGTTTTTGAACTACAGTAAAATAGCAAAACTATCCAAAGGTAACAAACACATTTAAATTCGTCACAAGAAACCATTTCCAGATTGTTTCCCAACATCATGTTGAAAACCAGAGTCCAAACTCCACGCATTTTGGATTCAACAGCAAACGGCGATGTTTCGACCCGCCACAGGTATTATCAGTGGTGCTAAGTTGGACCACAACCGCATTGCTGAGCTCAAGTGTCCTTGAAGCCTGAGTAAGTGAGGTAGACGACATCTTCCCTGAGGAAGACCCCATCTATAGGATCCACAGAGAACTTAATCCTCGGATATCAAAGAGTAGCAATGATTATGCTGGTATTCATGATTATTTTCTATCAGAAATAGTCAAATAGTTCAGTAACTAGTTATGAGCTTCGCTGCGAGATAGATCTTCGTCGTTCGTGGAGGTTAGGAAATATTTTCTAGTTGAATATGGATTCCACTTACGCTGTCATTGGACAGAATCTCCCGTTGCAGTCAAAAGTATCCAAATAAGCAACATCTTCTTTGGACAAGGAGAAGTCGAAAATTTCGAAATTCTGCTGGATCCTTGACTTCGTTACAGACTTTGGAATTGTTATCACTCCTCTTTCTATGGGATACCTCAGAAGTATCTGAGCTGGGGTCTTGTTGTACTTCTTTGCAAGCTCTTTCAACTTGGGATCATCCATCAGCTGGGGCTCTTCAGGGGTTGCCCATGGACGATCTGGGGAACCCAATGGACTGTAGCCTGTAACGGCGATTCCTTTGGATCTGCAGAAGTCGATCAACTTACTTTGGTTCAGGTAAGGGTGGCATTCTACCTGAAAAATGAAGTTGAGAGATGATATATAACTGAAGAAATCTAAACCATTGACAATGAAATGTAGTAATGATGATAATAATGTTATTTATTTCAAATTCCCAAATACAAAAAGCATAAAATACAGATAAATAACGAGACACTCCATAAGTAAGTGAATACTTATTCCGAGGTACGAAATTTGAAATAAATTGGTATATATGCATACATATGCATAAATAGGTATCAAAAATCAAAATCATACTCAAATACAATATGATACAGTACAACAGTAGTCAATTTAGCAGTCAACAACTTTTAGGCTGTATAATAAAATTCAGTAAATCAATCATCTTCAACTGTGGACAGTCGTATTTGAAAAGAATATTTGAATACAGTGTCATTGCTTTTCGAGTTTGAAAGCCGTGGATTTTTGGAATTTCTTCTTGACGTTTCGCTGGCCTGAGTGGCTAGCTTCTTTAGAGGTTTAACCATCATGGATTGCTGTCCGATGACTACCTTTTAGGCTTCGTAAAGCGTATTTATGCCTTGTCAGGTAATCAGTTGTATTTGTACCTGTATTTGTACCTGCATTTGTACCTGCATTTGTACCTGCATTTGTACCTGCATTTGTACCTGTATTAGTACCTGCACTTGAACCTGGAACATTAACAATCTTGCTGGCTGTTGTCCTGTTCCTTATTCTCGAATTCCTTAAAATAGGATTCCATATTTGATTGAGGTTCACCGCTTCTTTTTTTCCAAAAATCCATGGCTCTCAAACTCGAAAAGCAATGACACTGAAAACCTCAGCCGTGAAAGTCTAAACCATTTTGTCAATATTTGAATACCAAGCAAATTGTTAAAAAAGTGAAATGGGAAATTTTCCAATTAAAATATTGTGAATGCATTTCATCTCAAGAAGTTTGAAACACAAAAACATCATTCAATTTTCATCTGAACTTGATACCCTTTTCTCACCTGGTTAACAGCTGGTTTAATTGAAGCAGCTGCAAGAACCCTTTCGAGTTGGCTCTTGTTGAAATTAGAAACCCCAATGGATTTTGCATACCCTGTTTTGGCAACCTCTTCCATCGCTTTCCAGGTGTCCACATAATCCACATCGCTGAACAAAATGTTTCCTGCAGCATCTCTTGGGAATGTTTCTCCATCTTCCTACAGAAGGTATGAGAAACTTACTATCTGTACTACAATCAGTTTGAAGTGGTTTTTATTAATTAGTATATTCAAACGTACCTTGTAACCTTGAGGCCAGTGAATCAGGTATAAATCCAAATACTCCAATCCTAGATTTTTCAATGATTCTTTCACGGCACCCGGAACGAGATCAGGTCTGTGGAAGGTGTTCCATAACTTGCTGGTAACGAACAGATCTTCCCTTTTGACGGTTCCATCTTCAAACTTGGCTTTGAGAGCTGCTCCAACTTCCTTCTCATTGCCGTAGATATACGCGCAGTCGATGTGTCTGTAGCCTATATCGATCGCATCCTTTACTGCCTGTTCTACTTCGCCAGGCTTGGACTAAAGGAAAGAGTTTTTAGTATAAAAATGATGTCAGACTATGAAAATATTTTGAGCACTGTCACAGGGGTTTTATATCATTATTTCAAAATATTGTATACAACTGGATTGCATTAAAATGACAATAAACGAAATTTATTGACAATAGGATATAAGTGTTTGTTTGAAGGTGATTGACAATGTTTCATGATGAATTTCACTAGTTCGGACTTCCATTGTCTACTATATAAAATGATTTGAAATCCCTGAAACAACTAAAAAAGAAAAATTGAAAATGAATAGCTGAAAATAACAATGGTATTAACCGAAATAAACCTGAAATGAAATAATAGTGAAATAAAATAAAAGTAAAAATAGAACAATTGAATGAATAGAAATGAAAAAAGAAAATAAAAATAAAAAGTGGAGGGATTCCAAGTCACGTTAGTTCACGACGTTTCGATTGTTAGTATCTACAATCGTCTTCGGGTGATGACAGGACTGATTCCTCCGAGAGATGACTATTTATAGATCGTTCGAGTACTTTCACTTATCTCCGCTCTCCATTTTCTACCCAAAATCCACAAGAAGGACGTTCCGCTCAGACCGATCATCAGCTCCAGAGATTTGGCTACTCAAAACTTGTCTAGATTTTTACTTCCCTTAATACAACCATTACAAGGAAAAACATCCTCTTTTGTGAAGAATTCAAGGCATTTTGTCGAACTACTAGGGTCAATTAAGGTCACACAGGAAGGTCAACTAATCAGTTTCGACGTGGAAAGCCTTTACACCAACGTTCCGGTCGAAGAAGCATTCCAAATCATACAGAGAAAGCTATCCGAAGACGGGAACCTGAAAGAGAGAACGAATCTACCTATAGAAGTAATTATGGAATTACTAGGATGCTGTGTACGAAACTATTATTTCCAACTGAAGGACGAATTCTTTACACAAGATGAGGGACTGCCAATGGGATCGCCACTTTCACCAGTCATAGCCAACATATATATGGAGTAGTTTGAAACTCTGGCCATCGGAGAAGCCCACAAGAAACCTCGAGTCTGGTTGAGATATGTTGACGACACCTTCATAATATGGAACCATGGGAATACTGAACTAGACACCTTCCTGAAACACATCAACAGCGTGAGACCTTCCATCAATTTCACAATGGAGAAGGAAATCCACAACGAATTGCCATTCTTAGACGTTTTGGTGAAGAGGACCGACACTAAGTGGGAAACATCTGTATACCGAAAACCCACTCATACGGGACAGTATCTGAACCACGAATCCAACCACCATCAATCGACTGAAAGAGGAATCATCAAGACTCTATTAGACCGTGCTTTTGGGCTTTGTAATACGAAGGAAGGTCTCGAGAAGGAACTAGACACCATCAAAAATGGTCTTCAACGGAATGGCTACTCCAAAGCGATGGTAGAAAAGACTTTGGCTAAAAGACAGCAGGAGCCTCGCAAGAAAGAGAAGCCGTCACAACCAGTGCTTGCACTTCCCTACATCAGAGGATTATCGGAGAGGATAAGAAGAATTGGTTCCAAGTACAACATCAGAACCAGCTTCAGATCCGGTAACACTATCCGTAGCAGCCTCACGAAAACCAGGCCACCAAACGCGGACTGCGATTCCAAGAATTGCATTCACCGGATACCCTGTGAGTGCGGAAAATCCTATAGAGGCCATTTAATGTTCGCATTGCCGAGCACAAGAAACACACACAGCGAGGGGAAATCAGCAAATCAGGAATAGCAGACCATGTTTGGACCCATCAACACAACATCGAGTGGTCCCAAGCTGAGATCTTGAACAGAGAGGAACATTGGTTTAGGGGAAAATTCAAGGAAGTCGCATACATGTTGTCCAACAACGTATTCAGCCAAGCCAGCGTAGAAATACGCAACATATGGAAACCCATCATCAAGCGAAAAATGGCCAACTCCCGCCAAAACGGTCATCTCCCACGGAACCAGTGAAGCGGAAAATGGAAAGCGGGGATAAGTGAAAGTACTCGAACGACCTATAAATAGTCATCTCTCGGAGGAATCAGTCCAGTCATCACCCGAAGACGATTGTAGATACTAACAATCGAAACGTCGTGAACTAACGTGACTTGGAATCTCTCCACATTTTATTTTTATTTTCTTTTTTCATTTCTTCATTTTTATTTATTCAATTGTTCTATTTTTACTTGTATTTTATTTCACTATTATTTCATTTCAGGTTTATTTTGGTTTATTATGGAAGTCCGAACTAGTGACATTCAGGATATAAGTGTGTTCCGTCTCCAGATCTATAGGGTGGTCCAACCATAATAACTGATGTTGATTGTGAGCCACACCTTGACGTCAAGTTTCTTGCCCCACTTGCATTTTGTTTTCGTAGAACCATGGAGAAGTGCGCAATTGTACTTCTTGGAAAATGAAGTCGGCCAAGCAAGATTTACTATCGCGAGATTATAACGGACTTCTTGTGGCTAGAAATTTGGGATATGGACCTGGACCATACATGTTTCCAACAGAATGGCGCCACTTGTCACACAGCCAACGAAACAATGGCTCTTTTTCGCGAGAAAATCAATTTCAGTGTTATCTTATGTTGTGTTTCTTGAATACGAAAACTCTTTGACACTTTTCAAAATAGTTTCAAAGCCGATCCTGATAAATTGAGTAGTTTTCAGTATGAAAACAAAACATAATTACACTGCCAATTCAGTTCGAATATATGTTACTTGCTTTCACATTATGGTGATATGTATTTCGACACCAATTTGATATCAATTTTCATTTATTTGTAATCACCATTCACCCACATATAATTAACAAATAGATGCATTACGAGCATATCAGCTAAGATATGTGGATTATAAATTTTGAAGCATGGCAACACCGCTTCGGCTTCGGCCTTGTGTTAAAATTAGTCCAGTCATCTTAGTCAATTCACCTCGGAATTCAAGATACCCGGCTATAAAATCTTATAAACTTTTATTTTGACGTTTTTAAAGTTGTCTCAGTACTCATACTCATAAGGTATACGAGACTTTTCAAATCTAAGGATGACTGGACCAAACACATTGCGTGGAAAACGAATGAGTTTAATATTTATGGATTACTTTATTTCGAACTATATTTCATTCATTAAAATCCTAAAAGAACGAACAAAAACTCACCTTCCATGTTCCTAGACCAAACTGAGGGATCTCATAGCCGCTGTTGAGTTTAACTTTTGGTACTTTAGACATTTTATTGATGTGTTGAGTGATGAGAGTCGGATGCAAAAGTGCCTTGATTTGTTTTAATAATTTGAAATAAGTTACTGATAAAAGCTTTGATTTTGCTGTTATCTTTTGTTTAATTTTCACTTCAATCGACTTGTTAGTAGAGAGACACTCTAATACATCGTCCGCTATTCAAACACTGTTATTTTATTTATCGAACGAACAGAAGGCAGTGGCGTACTTTAAATATTTTTTAATTAGAAGGGTTTACTTGAAAAAAAAGAATTACGATCGTTTATGCTTGGAGCTAACATTTACTAAATAGTATCTATGACTATGCTGATAGTGTTGATATTTTGATAAAAGAACAAATTGGAAGTGCCTTGGAGAAGGATATTGAATCATTCTTAATGGCTGTGCAAAAATGGATGGGAAAAAATAACCATGAAAGTCGATGTCTTCTCTTCAAAACACAACAAACTAGTAAAAATGTTCCAAAAATTTCATATATCAACAACGGCCATATTAAGATATGTTTCTGTAAAATGTTTGGTACCATATTAGTTTCCAATCTAAAATGGTTTGGTCTTTCAGTGGATATAAGGGTTTTCACATTTCATTATACATGGGAAACCAAAAATTAGTAATTGCTGCAACTATCCTATATTTCCAAATACAAAAAATATCAAGAAAGGCTGTTTGGATTGACATTATCTACCATCATATATCCAAGTGATATTTCACAATGATATTTTCACTGAATAATTTGTAAAACGGCAACACGTGTTGCAATATACAAAAACTTTCTCAGGTGTGTTCAAAAGTAGTTATACTAGATTTATACTACCTTCCTCAGACGTGTTCATACATGTATAGTTATACTAGTATTCATACAATAGCTTTTCCAAGCGGGTTTATACAAGTAGTTATAACAGTAATTATACTAGCTTCCTCAGATGTATTTATACAAGTAGTTATAATAGTATTCATACAACAGCTTCCTTATATCTGTTCATACAAGTAGTTATAGTTGTATCCATGTTATAACAGTAATCATACTAGGCATATTCATGCAACAGCTTCCTCAGATGTGTTCATACAAGTAGTTATAATAGTATTCGTACTAGGCGTATTCATGCAATATCTTTCTTAGGTGTATTCACACTAGTATCCATACTAGCTTCCTCAGATGTGTTCATAGATGTAGTTACACTAGTATTCATACAATAGCTTTCTCAAGAGGGTTCATGCAAGTAGTTATAACAGTAATTATACTAGCCTCTTCAGATGTGTTTATACAAGTAGTTATAACAGTATTCATACAACAGCTTCCTTATATCTGTTCATACAAGTAGTTATAGTTGTATCCATGCTAGCTTCCCCAGACGTGTTCATACATGTAGTTATACTAGTATTCATACATTACCTTCCTCAAGCGGGTTCATACTAAGAGTAATAACAGTAATCAGACTAGGCATATTCATGCAACAGCTTCCTCAGATGTGTTCATACAAGTAGTTATAATAGTATTCGTACTAGGCGTATTCATGCAATAGCTTTCTTAGGTCTATTCACACAAGTAGTTATAGCTGTATCAATACTAGCTTTCTCAGATGTGTTCATACATGTAGTTACAGTAGTATTCATACAATAGCTTCCTCAAGAGGGTTCATGCAAGTAGTTATAATAGTAATTATATTAGCTTCCTCAGATGTGTTTATACAAGTAGTTATAATAGTATTCATACAACAGCTTCCTTATATCTGTTCAGACAAGTAGTTACAGTTGTATCCATGCTAGCTATCCCAGACGTGTTCATACATGTAGTTATACTAGTATTCATACATTACCTTCCTCAAGCGGGTTCATAATAAGAGTTATAACAGTAATCAACTAGGCGTATTCATGCAATAGCATCCTCAGATGTGTTCATACAAGTAGTTATAATAGTATTCATACTAGGTGTATTTCTACAATAGCTTCCTCAAGGATGTTTATACAAGTAATTATAACAGTAATCAACCAGGCGTATTCATGCAATAGCTTCCTCAGATGTGTTTATACAAGTAATTATAATAGCATTCATACTAGTAATTATAGTTGTAACGAAAATAAATAAGTTTTTCAGTCGTAGGAAAAAATTCAGTTCCACTCTAGGTATATATCTGTTGGTCATTATAAAAAAAAATCAAAAGAGTTTCAATTTTAATTTTCACACGTAGACGAATTGAAAATACAAATGCATTTCAGAACTCCACTCCTTTGAATGGATACTCAGGAGAACCAAGTAATTCTTCAGCGTGACACATTCTCAAATCGCAATTGAAACTGTCCATCACATCCATCTCATCATCCGTTAGTTTGAAATCAAAGATTTCGAAATTTTGCTTCAGTCTGCCAGGGTTTGAGGACTTCGGGATTGGTACAGTACCTGCAAAATAAATGAAAAAAAAATGCATTTGTGCCATTGTAATGACATTCTATACTATATCTGAACCATTCAAACACACTAGCCTTTTATAATCACACTGAAAGAGGAACAAATTCCCTCTTTCCTGCCCTCACAGTGTTTCATTCAATATATAATGAATTTTCATTACCTAATTGATAAATGTAACGCAGGATAACCTGTGTCGAAGTTTTGCCGTATTTTTTACCAATTGCTGCTATTTTATCATGATCCAGAGGAACAATAGGATCGCTTTCCTTCATCCATGGTCGTGTTGGAGATCCCAAAGGACTATAGGCCATTATTTGAATGTTTCTGTCCTTGCAAAACTTTATCAGCTTTTTATTATTCAGAAATATGTTCACCTCAATCTGAAACAATAATAGCATTAGAAGAGTGGCTCCATCTTTTTTCCGGTAGCCAAAGTAATGTGTACGGAAGATTACTTCAATTAACGCTTGTTGGCAAATAACCATATTTTATTGAAGAGGAATGTATTTCATCTAATTTTTTGTGATATTCCTCTTCACTAATGATAGTCAGTCAGAGACAATTTAAAAACATTCGATGTAATCCTAAGACCTGTGTGCCATCTACCAGATCTTCATGGTACTAGGTACCAGGTACTTGGTATTAGGAACCATTGATGTCAATTGGAGACCACCTACAATTCAGATATTGTTGACATACTCACTTGATTCACCACTGGTTGGATCTTCGCATTGTCAACAATCTTCTGGACTTGTTTACTATTGAAATTGGACAAGCCGATACTTTTTGCCAGCCCAAGTCTCACGCATTCTTCCATTCCTCTCCAAGTTTCAACAATATCATATTCGGAATACACTGCGTCTTTGAAAGGAAGTTGGAAGTCAACCTTGCCAACATCTTCTTGCGCACAAGGCCAGTGGATGAGGTAGAGATCGACGTAGTCTAAACCGAAGTTTTTTAGGGATTCCTTACAGGCTGGCACCTGGAAAACAGAAATGAACAATCAAGTTGACATGAACATGGATAAAAAATCTGTTATCGAAGCAATAATGTCGTTAGCTCCACTTCCCTCTCAACAGCAGTGAGGCCATGAATGGTTTTGAATGGAGTCCATTGGAAAGCATAAATTGAAGCAATTCCTTATAAAGCAGCTGTCTGAGCGGTCACTAAACTTTAAGAGAGTCATAGTTACGACCGCACTGGGGGGCCGGTTAGGCCCCCCAGACGCACCCTGGCGTTGGATGCGATCGGGTGTGGAGGGGTGGATTTTCGGGAAATCCTTGCGGGTACCGCCCCTCACCCCACACCAACAGGATTTCGCAGGGCTTCCTCCCGCTCACCAAACCCGGAATTGCTTCCTTACTTCTACTTAGTGTGGCTAACCAAGAGACAGTCCATTACCCGTGTAGGTGCGGGATAGGGCGGTTCATCAACAACTTTTGGGTGTACGCCGTGTGGTCTGCACCGCATACCCTTACGTTACCCCGAGGGGCACTCATGTTAGGAAAGTTACCTTTCCAGCGTTGGATGAGTAACCGCCGAAGGCTCTTGCGAGACACCTCTCCCAAACATCTAGCTTGAAACCGGACAACGCCTGTTACCCGCAGGTGCGGGATTGGTTGGTTGACCGATAACTTTACTGGGTGAGTGCCGTGTGGTCTGCACCGGGGGACTGTCAAACACCCATAAGAGAGAGACAGTGACCCCCCGCCACTCACCCCGTTTTAGTTTTCAATTTCTTGGTCACAACTTTGGTACTATACCAAAGGGCTATATGAAAGAAGCCTATACTATGAAAATGTGTTTTTATTCCCATACTGTTTCAGAATTGCAAAAACATAAAGAAATACATGGCGTTCAGTCCCTTGAAGATGATCACATGGTGATCGAAACTCGTGTCGAAGTGTTAAAATAACGGTTTGCTTTTGGGAAAAACCCCCAGCAATATTAATCTCTGTAAAGGATCCAAGATTCTCTATCAATCAGTACATACCACACATTTACTGAGATATGGAGTTAAAGAAACGTCATAAACACAGACTATTTTGAAACAACCTAACAGAAGTTATGACCAATTCAATAGATTTGTTGAAACCCAGTATATTTATATTTGTATGTACTCATCAGTGATTAAAAAAGTTTACAATATCGGCCTATATACTCACCACTTTCTGCTGTTCATGAAAAGTATTCCATAATTTGGTAACAACGAAGATATCGTCTCTAGTGATAACCTTATCTTCAATTTTGGCTCGTAGACCTTCTCCTATCTCTTTCTCGTTCCCATAAAGCCATGCGCAATCAAAAAGGCGATAGCCTATGTCGATAGATAGTTTGATAATCTCTGTTATTTCTTCTGGTTTCGACTGAAAAACAAAGTAAGGTATATATAACTCTTTACCTTGAGGCCAATCATAGATTTTTTAAGAACAACATACTATCACCACAGGAAAATCAGTAAGGCACTACAGAAAAAGCGTTCTGATAACGCTTGATAATTTAGCCAGGTACTTGTGGCGAAAATAACGACTACAGGTTACCAAACAAATCAAGGAATAATATGAATATTCATATTCAGTTTTACTCTTAATGGATTGACAATCAACGAGAATGGGAATTCGTTTTCAGAAAATGTATAAGGTCTTCCAACAGGGAATTTGGACAATTGATAACGGCCATCTTGTTTGAGCTACATCTGTCAAATTTGTTTGATGGATAAAGCATTTTTAATTACAATGACTACTAAAATGTATAAAAAAATATACAGGTTCTTACTGAAAAAATATACTCATGATGGACTTCAATGAACAATACGTCGAATTGGAAAATGGGTTGAACCAGATTATGGAAAACATGAAATAAAGCAAAAAGTTTCATTATCATTTTTTGATTTTTGGGAAAGAAAGTTTTTGGCTTTCTACTACTCCATCTTGATACAAAAAAAGGATGAGGAAATCTTCCAAAGAAAGGATGGAAGTAATCAATTCGAAAATAAGTAACTCTATACATGAAATGAGCTTGATCTGCTTATGTCATCGATGACATCGTAATGACATTCTCACCTATTTGATTTAATCCCAGCCAAGAGGAATCTTAATTGAATTGAAGGGGTTATATTTTTTGGAGTGATTAATTTTTGGGAAAGAAAGGTTTTGGCTTTCTACCACTCCATCTTGATACAAAAAAAAGGGATGAGGGTATCTTCCAAAGAAAGGAAGGAAGTAATCAATTTGAAAATAAGTAACTCTATACATTTTTATTCCACAACGAATGTTTGAAATGCAAACTGAGTAGAGAAAAGTTTCTTTTGTATAATTCAGTGTTCATATAGAAGTATTTGTTTCGAAAGAATTTTTTTCTTTCGTGTAATTCAATGTTTATATGAAAGTAGCTGTTTCAGGAGGACTTTCTTTCAATTTGTGTCTGAAAGTTACTTCTTTGTATGATAACATTCTTTACGAATAGTGTTAGAAAATGTTTATATAGTAACTGCCGAAATGTTTATTAAACTGTTCTGTAGTCTTTGTGAAAGGCCTCAAAAATATTATTAAAGACTATAATCAATTGATGGATGTAGCCGTTACTACGTGGTAGGAAATCATAATGAAGAAATGAAAAATGAAACTTTCTCTGTTTTTCACCACTTTTATTTGTAACTAATGTTAGTTAGTTACACTTTCTATGTTTTTCACCACTTTCATTTGCAACTAAACGTTAGTGACAAATAAAAGTGCTAAAAAACATCGAAAGTTTCATTTCTCTTTTCTTCATAAATACTGTAATATTTCATGAAACGGTGCCAATTTCCTATTTATAGCTGTTTTATAAACACATCGGAAACATTTCTGGGAGAAATACAGTTTCACAACCATTATAAAATATAAAATTGCTACTTGGGTTGATCATGAGAATTATGGAAATCTGAATCAGATTACCTTCTTTACGTACCTACTTATTGACATCGTCAAACTTGACCAACTGTCTCCTCGAGCAAATGGACTGCTGTATAGTTAACAGCTAGTTTCCAGAATGGAAAGATTAACAATAAGTTTTGCACGGACTGGTTATTGGTCATATTAGGAAACGCAAGATGAAGTTCCAGTAATTCACATACATTTTTGCTACCTCTTGAACATTTACTACAAAGTAATCAAGTGAGGATTTTTTCAGCAAAAGATTTATAAACGCAAGACGAGATAGACTGTACGGAATCATTCAATCCAGAGCTGTCAGGAGTATTGATTCTGCTATTGTTTTGCTCACGAAGAGTATTCAACAAGAAAGCCAAGAATTCGGAACAATCCTCTTGTTGTCCTAACGAGTATGTAGTGGACTTCAAAGACTCCAGGAAATCGGTTGGAGGGAAAGATGATACATTCTAACGAAACTGCAGCTGCATGAACAGGTGTTTGAGTTTGGTGAATAAGTAGGAAATATTCTCGTTCTCGTTCATCATTAAAACCTCGTTCTTGAAATTCTTCGTCGTGAACAACACTTGTAAAATGCTATCCATGCAGCAAGTGTTTCCTAAATTATCTCCTAACTCCCAACTCTCTACTGACTCGTAAGGAAGAACATGTTTTGATTAATCTGCATAAGAACCATTTCTCAAGCTATTCAAGTGACGCACATGATTCACCCTGTAAATTCAGCCTTTGCTATCACTTCTGTCACTAAAATGTCAAAAAAAATTTAAAACATCCAGTTTCTCAAGATAAATTCCAGTGAACATGAGCTCCCAAGAGGAAAAATTAACGGACCCCATCGAATCAAACACAATCAATAGGCAGTTATTGAAAAACCAATCTTTCCTTTACACCGAAAACCAAAAACTGCAAAACGATGTTCAAAGCCTCTCGAAGCAATTGGAGAATCTCAGAAACTCAACAATTCAACCTGAGGTGTTTGAAGCACTTAGGAAAGAAAAGGACCATCTTCTGGCTTTGAACGAAACACTGAGGAAGAAGATAAAGACTAGAAGAGGTACGTCAATTCTCACAACACCCTCTGACTTACAGAAAGAACATAAGGAGAAAATCGAAATCATAAAAACAGTTCAAGAAATAGACAGGCTGTTGGAGAAGATCAGGGACTCTGAGAAATTCGAAATGAGACCGTGTGAGAACAACGCAGCTCTAGTGATAGAATCCCTCACCAAGAAGCTGGAGGAAGAACAGCGAAAATGCGAAGAAGCTAATGAAGCTTTACGAAAACTGAGGGTAGACGACGAAAAGTACATACTTCGAGAGAAAATAACGGATATGAAGCAGCTGATAAGCGATTTAGAGGTGGAGAACACCAAGTTAAAATTCGAAAACGAACAGCTTGCCGAAGATGTTGATGACTATAAAAAACAGCTCAACGAAGCTACAGAAGAAGCCAAAACGGTCACCAAGAAGTTCTGCCAGCTGGAAGACGAGAAAGACAAACTGAAGGTTGTAATTTCCGAACTGGAAAATGAAAAGATCAAGTTGAAGAAGGAAATGATTGAGGAGATGAACGAAGCCAATAGAGCCAAGAGGGTTTCCGTAGACACAGAAATCGCTCTGCATCATATTTCGGAAGCATACGAGAACAAGAGGAAAGAAGTACAGGCTATCTCTGCACAGTTGGAAGAAGCCGAGAAGATAATAAGGAGTTTTAAGGAACAGTTCGCTCCACAGTATTGAATAATAGTTTCCATTTACCGAATTTTCAATAATAAGTCTGTTACCATTAAGATGGAAATAAAGCTCGATCATTCATACCCTAAACTTTTACTTTCACCTCTACCTCAACTTGTCGCTCTACTTTAACGAATGTTTATGTTCAATGATTCCTAAAAAGAAGGAATTGCATACGTTGACCAACAGCTTGACGAAGCTACAGAAGGAGCCAAAATGCTCACCAAGAAGTTCTTCCAGGTGGAAGATAAAAAAGGCAAACCAAACGTTGTAAATTCCGAAATGGAAAGTGATCTTGGTTAGTATTATGTAGGTTACATAACCATATTCCTGGTTGATATTGGCATTCATGTTTTATTGCCGATAATGATCGAACTTGAAACGATTGATAGCAGTAATGAATGTTATTGAAACTCTTTCCCAACACCAAACCGTCAGTTTCAACACCTCGATACGTGTTTCGATCACCAAGTGATCATCTCCAAGAGGTAATATTCATTACCACACCAAAGCTTCCAAACAATGTATCACAAGCAATGATGAAGGTAACCGTCCTTCCTTCCTTCCTATTGTTGAAGACACACAACAAAGAAATGGCTCTTTGTGTCTTCAACTTCGTAGAGGAATGTTCTGGTCAAAAGCATACTCCTCAGGTAAAAACGGAAGCTATGTTCTAGGCTATTCTAGAACTTTCTAGATGGCGGAACTTCCAACCCTAATATTTGGAAACGTACGCTCTTCAGGTGAAAGCGGGAAACTTCTTCATGAGCAGGCTTGACGGAAAAAAGATAGGCGCGTGAAAGTTGAATTCAAAGTGTTGATGCCAAGAGGAAAACACTTCTTGAGATGAATCTGTTGTGGATATGTTGAGGCATATGCCATTCCAAATATTTTCAAGGATTGCTACTTTCAATACCTGTCCATCCACAGTTTTTATTGTCAAAAAAATCCTTCAATAACAAGGTATTCAGACTTCGCGAAGTGGTTTTTTAGATAAGAGTGAACGAATAATCAGAGTTTTGTTCGACTCACCAAAAACGTCCCAAGGCCATAAGAAGGGCACCTTCTACCATCGTTTAGGGTAATTTTGATACTACAAGGACCTCGACATGACATAACCACCACTTCATAAAATGACGTACGTCATCATGACGATATAGTCATTGAAATGACACATTTTTTTGAGTTCCGTCGTTACCGTGGTAGTGATGGGAACTGACGATAACGACCGTTCACAAAGAAGTTACGCGGATACTATGTGCTATCGCGGGTCTTCCTTTTGGGTTATGATTGTTCATTGTGTTTCGTCAAGCAATATTGTGAGTTTGTCGTACGCCGGTATCCAGGCCGGAGTGGTTCGTAATCTGAATAACCCCAAATCAGAATACGATATGACATAACTGAGTGAAGTAATCCATAGTAGGCTCTTTTGAGCTTCATCAAGCTGGCCACATTATTTAATCGTCTCAGAACAAACAAAACACTAGAAAGTTTGCTAGTCATAGCTTTGATATGATTAGACCAGCTCAATCTATTATCAGTAATGAATCCTGAAAAATTTTCACTTTCAGTTGGATGAATTTCAGATTGGAAAATATAATCATATTCTGAGTTTTATTTTCATTCAGAGTCAGCTTATTATCAGCAATTATATGCTAATGTTTCGCTATCTCGCGTCATTAGTTGGAAGCTGGTTAAGTCTTTGCTAGAACATAATGAAGTTTTTTTTTAAGAACAATAGTGGACTTGAAACAGAGCCCTGAGGAACACATTTGGCCAGGAGGAAGCCAGGAGAAACGGCCATCGAAAACAAAGAGAGCGAGAGAGATACTTTGTTTTGAGGAAATTGTTAATTTGAATTGTGTTTGCTCATATAAATTGTTGAAAATGTTTATTAATTTTCAAAAATCATCATGGGAAATTATTAATTTACATTGTTTTGTATCTTCATTCAGTAACCAGTGACGTCGTAAACAAAATCGAGAGGGTTGGATATTGATAACAGAAGAATGTATGTCAAGGTTGACCTTGATGTAAGAGTATGATTGAATTTTAGAAAAAAATAAAAGCTTGACGCTCTGTTGTATCAAAAACAGGATACGAAAAGCTTTATATGTTACAACGGGTTGAACATTAATAGAAATATTTTTTGTCTGTAGATTATAACCCCAAAAATATCTTGGGATCTGCCGCGGTAGATAACTCCAGTGTCAAGTCCTGACCTGCAGAATTGATCGTGATATCATATAATTATGTTGTACCGGAGATTACGTTTATAAAGTTAGTAGTTGTATCAGACTCACCAGCCATGATCCCAAACCTAATGCAGGACACTTTTTACTATTGTTGAAGGTAATAGAAGGAATTGACATTTCAATTAATGCAATCCTGCACACAACGCCTATGAACCTAAGAATGATTGAATTAGAACTGAAATGTCTGGCAGGAAAGGGGGGGATTTTCCTTGTATATTAAGCTATTGCAAACAAGTTGGCAACATCTCTCGACCAATAAACGATATTGTTGGTCAACAGTACGATCAACAGCTGGTTGTTTACATTAGTTACATCAGTAACTGATAAGGTAGGCAACATTTTTTTACAGAGTGGTTAGAAGTTTCTGCAACAAATACAGAAGAACGCAGAAGAAAAAACATTACATTTTCTTGTCCTGAATTTACTCGTTTCTCATTTATTGTTATGAATACGGATCTAACCGTCATCACAATATTGTATTGCTGTCACTTATAGTACCAGAAATGTTTGTGAAATTTACCATATTTCTGGTAATAACCACCATACATGTCTCTCAGCGCAAAATAAAACAATAAAAATCGTTTGTATAACTTTAATTAATTCACATAACACCTTAGAAATAAATGCACACGTTATTATCGTGTGCATCGACTGACTGATTTTCATATTTTCACAGAACATTAAAACACTGAAGAGGGAAAAATTTGATTAGTGAAATGTATCTACAATCTAGAATCTCTATATGAGTATCCACCAATTCTAATGGAAATTAGTCGATTGTTTGAAGGGTAAAGGAAAGAGAAGTAAAACCACCACCTATATAAATATATCAGTCCTGATAGAAGACATAGAAAGACAAAAGAGCTTGAAGAAGATTTTATAAGAAATAAAGTAGAGAATAGAGAATACAAATAACTAGTTAGAAAACTAAAATTATTGTAACTTTGCACAAAAGTGAGAATGGATATGATATTCTGGTAACTCTGCTGGTGAATATGCTTCTCTTGTAAAAGCTCTTTGGAATGATATTGTCAATCAAAATGATTGGTCTCTTTTACTTTCAACTTCTGAAGAGTTGACAGAACTGTTGCTACTGAAATATATTGTATTTATGCGTTATTCATTCAGACATCAATACTTGATAATGTTTGCAGATGATAATGGTTTGATCAGTTTGAGCAAGCTCAAATAAGAAGTTGGTAACAGTAGTCTACTAATCTATTAACTACTAACAGTATCTACTTATCCTTGATCTGATTACATCTTGACCTAAAGGAAGTTATAGGTCTTTGTAGGATGAATTCAGAGACCAATAACATTCAGGCCTTTGTGTTCAAATCATATCCATAAGCAAGAGGAATAATGAGAATTAAAGAGTATTTTTCAGCCGCAGTCCTGATTCAAAAGCTTGACTGTAACCTGCATTGGTACTATAAACCCTAATATAGCAGTGAGGTTAGTTTCGTACCTAACTCTAACCTTTTGCCTCGATATATAATGATACTGTTGTACTATAGCGTGGGTAGTGAAAACATGATTGATATAAATATGGCTATAAGAGGATGAATACTAATAAGAGGAAAAGTAAGATTCCATAACCCTACCATTATACCTGCTTCCAAAAAATATGAAAATCAACAATGACACTCAGTGACATCACAGACTGTACCATTTTACCCAGAGAATTCAAAAAGATAGCCACTACCGAAACTGTGTGGTTTTCCGGGTTCATCATTGTAGTCTCTGTCTTCCAGAGCATTCGACCTAGGAGATCCTGAAACCGTCAGAGGAGGGGCATAAGCAGGTCTTGCGTGTGCTACAGACGGCAGCTGGATCTGAAAATGTGTAGAATTAGTAATATTATCGAGTTCAGGTGGCACTACTGAGAGTATTTGATATCTCCCGTGACATCACATGCGACACAGCAATAATAGATACATTCAACTGTTTCAGCTTGAGAACATGGAACATTGTCATGAGACGGTGACATAAGACAGCTGACAGATGACAAATGAAAGTCGTTAAGAGACTATAGATGTCTGTGTGCCATACTAGGATGGTATTGAAGGGTATGGACTGAATTTGAATGCTCTAGACACTGGTATTTAAAATCTAGAAACGATAAGAAGAGTAATGGAGGTAGGACGGTGCTGATCAGATAAAATAGGGAGAATGAAGAATTTACTTGTTTGGTATTAACAGGTGTAGCGTGGTCTGAACAACATGGGAGCTTTGTCAGATGCAGACCATACCTCAGATAATGAGGTACAAACTAGAACAGGAACAAGTATGTTTTTCTCTCATCTTTTCAAGGCTTCAGTGTTTTTCCGGAAACTTGTCCAAATCAGACCTCTGCCAAACTGCAAAACGATACCTCAAGATGAGGGAAACATGTGGAATGTGGAAGACATATCCTTGCTGCCAAACATCAGCGTGGTCCAAACAGAACTGGCTGGTATCTCAATCGCCACAAAAGAAATAACCAGGACAGGAATTTCTGGCAAAAACATAACAATATGTACTGACAGCAGACAAGCCCTATTAGCCATGAACAGACAACGTGTTACCTCAGGGCTAGTACTAGAGTGCCACCAAGATTTAGCCAAAGTCTCGGTAGATGATAACATTATCCTGAGGTGGGTTAAAGAGCACGGCAGAAGTGAAGGTGATCGCATTGCCAACTTTTCAGCCATGGAAGCGGCTGGACTAAGAATTTTAGGGCCCAGTGGCACTTACGGCCTGATGACTTCGACAATTGCGAAACTAGCCTAAAGTCACACCCATACCCAATCCCTACAGAGATGGGATGAAATCAAAAGGATGCAATCTTGCGCCGGGATCACCTTTGGCGACCCTGGAAAGCTGGCGTAGAAGAAATATCTGGGGAGGACCAGGAAAAATCTACGCATAACAGTAGGATTTCTGACTGGTCCCTGTTAACTAAGGAAACACCTCCACAAATTGGAAACACCTACACAAATTGGAGATTTAAAATACACAGAAAAAATGTATATGAAAAACAGAAGAATAAGACACTTTAATATAGATAACTTGTTGAGGAAAACTAAAAAGTAACAAGGAGATAATACACAAATCAGTACTTAGTGGTATCAGAAGTGAAGAAAACAAATAAGAATATTACCTCCCAAAACAACGTGAACTGAAAAGAAGTATTTATATTTTGTATAAACACAGAAATTCTTGAAAAACTTTACTATAACCATATTTTTACCTGTTGTGGTCTTTCATATTGTTGTGGCCTATATTGTCCATCATCATGTTGCCTTCCATAGAGAGGCTGAGGTTGTTGGTAAGCTTGTGTTTGCTGCTGTTGAGTAACGGGAAGTGGAGCAACGGGTTGTGGAGCTTTTGGCAAGTGGTCGGCTTCCAATATCCTGAAACCTTCCTTACCGGCTGTATATTTCACCGAGATCTTCCTTCCACTAGGGTCTACGTAACTGCAATCGAGTTGAATCAAATAAAAAAATATATAGAAAGCGGGAGATGATTAGATTATCAACGTGAGTTCCCAACAAAACATTATCATCTATATATTAACAACAATCGGTACTTGTAATGTAAAACAACTAGCCCTTATTCCTATTTGAAATATTCAAAGAAGTAGCTACCTTGCTTGAAGAACACTGTAGAATGAAATGAGCCCATTACTGAATTCTTACCTGTATCCACCGTTTCTAGATCCATCAGGAGCTATACTCTCCCCCTGAGCGAGACCATTTTCTGAAGTGAAGAGGTATTTGAAGTTGCCATCATGATTCAACGCTTGTTTATGCGTTAAAATTTGTGGAGGAGGCGCTTTCTGATAGTTGTACTGTTCTTCTTGATTATAGCCTCCATTTTTATATTGGCCTTGGCAGTTGCAGGTCAATATTAGGCCTAGTGATACTCCTACAATCTGAAATGCAAAGACTACTGTAGACTTTTGAGGATTACGTATTTCTATAAGCTTGAAAAAAATCATCTATCATTGTTTGAAATCAGCTTACTTCCTGGTGTTTCCTAAAAGTATATAGGTTAATATTCATACCGCGATATTACTGTGCTTGCTACCCTTTGTGGCTATATCTCGCCCACCCCTCGTATACGATATTTCGTGTAAAACGGTCGGAAGTGCGAAAGAAAAAACGAGTCGCTCGAATGCGTGACAAGCGGCCCGAAATCACGCAAAACAACTTTTGAATTCATGTCGCAGGATATACAGTCCGCTTATATTGATACTCAACACAACAAAAACGTTCAAAATTCAAAGGATTCTTTTATTTTGCAACTCACGTGTTGCAAATATTTCGCTTAAGAAAGATATGGATCCAGAAAATATTTTCCATATTGGTAATGATCCTCTCAATTTGGTAGAATTCTGTTTTTCATGTATGAATGATTGCCAATGAGATAAACTAATATCGTTTACTTTCACAGTTGATATATTGTTACAAAATTGTTTTGCAAAAAATTGTTCAAATCAAATGCAATAACTGATGAAGGAAGAAATGAGTTATGAAAAAGTCATCAATTAAATTGGTGTTCCAAAAATAAAAAAAAAATTTAGTTGGGTAACAATAAATTTTTATAAAAAAACAAGTAATTGCTACAGCCAACAATTCATCGAATCAGTTTTTTTTTTCATATAAAACAATTGTTTTCTTAGCAACGTTTCGAAATTGATTCAATTTTTTTTCAGGGCTTGAAAAGCAGTTTTTTCGTGTTGAAAATGTGACCAAACACCCATAGTTACATTTACAACTCAATTGAATTGGAAACGTTGGCCTAACAACTAACCATTATTGAAGAAAAACTGCATAAAATTATTCGTCCTCTTCAATGAAAATAATGAACATTTTTTTGGAAACGAATGATTGAAGGGACATCTCAAATAAGAGTAATTGAAGAATGATTTTGGAACAAAATTTCAGTATGGGGTGACTTCAGATTTGAATAATTGAGATGGAGGGTAATGCAAAAGTAGAGTATAGTCATTGAAGAAGATTAATCCACAATGGAAATGGATAATATGAAACTCGTACATATATTTTGAAAAAATCAGGACTGTGAATAATAAGTACTAAATAACAGAAATAAATAAAGATGAATAGATGCAATAATGAATACTGAAATTCATCAAGAAATATTAATGATAGAGTGCTCTGAGTTGATAAAAAAGTGAAATATATAAAAAAGAAGAAAGTCATTTGTAGAAAAAAATGAAGGAACTAGTGGAAAAGCAGTAAATGTAAACTACAACAAAGCTCGTTCGCATCGTTCTGATGAATGAAAAATGGTAATAAAGCTAGAGGTTGACCGAAAAATGTCAAAGGAAATGATTGAATTTAAACTGATGAAGAATTGGATAGAAAGGTGAGACTAGCATAAAATAATTCATAGCTTCAACTTCTGTTATTTGTATTGTTTGTACTGAAGGGATTTTAGTATATACCGAAAAAATTTGGTTTTTGAATGCTACGTTAAATAATAATGGTTGTTAATTGTACGCACAATGCTGTAGTAGGTTTAGATGATTATTAAAATCAATTCCTGAAGTAATCTAGAAATTTTCGAAACAACAGAATTAGAAAATTATCACGTATCACAAATCCACAAATAAGCTTCTCCGTTACACACACTTCATCAATACTTAGAACTTAGAACTACTCACTGCTAAATAAGTCATGTTTATCCTATTTCCTGAAATCACAAAACTGAAATGTAACACAGTCTAATCAAACGCGGGCTTTATAGATTGGTGGGTGTGTACGAAATACTTCTTATACTCCACTGGCTGCGGTGCATATCAGAGACGTAGGAAAAAGGTTCCTAGAAGTGGGTCCTTTTTCGCTTTATTTATTTTTGCTTTCACTTGAGAATTCCCCATCATCCCTCCATTGGAGAACATACTGGAGAAAATCATTAAAAATGAGACACCCAACTTTTTTTTCATACTCTTTGAATAGCGTTTACACTTTTGTGAAAAACCATCGTAAAGTACTACCAAATCTTTCGGGACAGAGAGTTCAGTTAAATTATTTCAATATTTGGACGTTAACTCCGGTGGAACAGTTAGTGACATGAAAATAATGCTGGAACCTAAAGTTCTCGAAGAATCTACTGGAATGGCACATTCGCAAGACTTCAGTTTTACAAAATTTCTTGAAAGAATCGATTACCTTCTGGAAAATTCTAAGAAAACTGGAACACGAGGCAGTTGTGAACCAGCCACAAATTTTTGAAATATTCTGGTTTGAATTCTTGGAAGTGAAAGAAACACAAGCTGTAAAGGAAAATCCTTAAGGCGCTGTGCCTGTGCGAAAGTGGTGAACAGTGAAGTTCGAGGTGTACTGAGTTGAACCATCATTCGAATATATCTCCACGTTGTTTAGGCTGCGATTAGGAAATAAGATGATATTGGTTTTGCCTTTGTTGAGTTTTGAGTTATTCTTTTCCGACCAAATATTTATTTAACTGTATATATCTTCTATGGTTCTCCTCAAGCTTTCCACGTTTCCTTCTATTATTAGTATGTTGGTGTCGTCTGCGTAATTAGTAACATATGTTGTGGTATTACTGGTAATAAACGTTATAAGATCGTTAGCAAACACCAAGAAGAATAATGAACCAAAATTAGATCCTTGAGGTACTCCCTGGCTAACTTCAGATTCACTACTAATGCATTTGCCAACTTTGACTCTTTGTCTTCTTTCTTTAAGTACTCTTTATGTACTCCTCTTATACCCGATCTGAATAGTTTTGAAAGTAACAATTCATGATCTACACAGTCGAAGGCACGCGAGAAGTCTATAAAAAGACCTAGAACACACTTCTTTTTGTCCTGGGCATTTAAATTTCTGATCTGAAACTCAGATAATGCTGATTCTGTGCTTTTGAACTTAGTGAATCCATACTGCGATGTCGACAGTTTTATTATTCTCAAAGAAGTTGGTTAATTGTTTCTTTATATTTAGTTCAAATGGTTTAGAGTCACTTGACAGCAGACTGATTGGTCTGTAATTATACAAATCGTTCTCATCACTTTTTTTATAGATGGGGCATACTGTTGCAAATGTCAAATTGTCTGGGCAAACTCCCTTTGTAGGTGATAAATTTATGGTTGTTAGAAATATAGTCACTCTCACAAACGACTGTCTACAGAAGAGAGACAAATGTCCAGCCTTTCTTCGATGCTCCAGACTATCAATGTTGCAAGTGATTTAGGCGTCTCTAATCAGGCAGATGGCTATTTTCTGGATAGAATCCAGCAGCTTCAAGGTATGCTTAGGGGTGGAGCTCCATATATTTTTTTAAGAAAAAAACACTACAGCACTACAGAAAAATCGTTTCATGAACCATTAAAAGAGGGTTGGAGACAATATGGGTCCCTGGGGAACCAGGTCGCCTGTTTCCGTAATCCATATTGATGATCGCTCAAGATTTTTAAGCCTTCCAAATATTCAAGGATATAGAGGTTTACAGCTTCCTCAATGATTTTTTATTTAACTGATAGCAAAGCGACTGGTCTGAAGTTTTTTTGGAAGATTTTTCTATTCCTTTCTTCCAACAAGACCCATTATTTGTTGCTACCTGAAAATGAAGCAAACTGAGCTGATACTTTTACATTCTACAATCATAATATTTTATCAGAATCAGCTTCATTGTTTGCTTCCCCAATGAATTTGTTGATCTGCTCGCTGTTGAAGACTTCTGATTCCTTTACTCTATAACCAACATTCTTCCTTTCAAGAAATACGTTCACATAGTACTTACTTCCCGAACTGGGTCGCAAAGAAGCTATTTTCTTAAAGAAGTTGCCAAAAAAGGCTCGACTCGAAATAACACCCTAATTATTTTTAATCAGTTATACAGACACCCTGTCGACCAACAATTGCGACGCCAATGGCACATGCACTTGTCCAGATACTAGTGAAAGTGTCCCAAACGCTATATGAATTTTTCACACGTTTACATTATGTAAAACTTGCTTTACTTTCTTGATCTATTTGTGCGTACTTACGGAAAATATAAAAAAGTCTATTATTATTTTTACCAAAATAGGTATGCTGTTACATAAGAGTGTTTATGTTCTTGCGAAGGAATTTGGAAACGGTTGTGATACTAGACATAATACAACTTCGTGCTCTATTAAGCATTATGCATTTTTGTTTTTCGTTTGGTGTTCATGGCGGTTTTAACTGGACCGAGAAAAAGTTGCAGAACTCCAGAGCTAATCCAGTATCAATCGATTTCGATTGATTGTCAATCAACTATTCTACTTCTCCATGAGATCGCAAGAAACAAACAATGCCGCTGTTCGATGATAAAATAGAATTCGCGTGATTATTATCTTGGAAAAAACTTGTATTGAAACTCTGTTTTTTTATCGGAAAGCTTGCGCCGTTGAGGTCCTTTCTCCGAAGCACATCAGTAGTCAATGAAAACTTGACACACTCTGTCTAGTTAACAAGTTGGTATTTGTGTTCGATAGAGATGAAGACAAATGTTACATTGGAAAATTGGATCCGAGGTCTCCAGCAGGTAGAGTTCTTACATATGGAATATTTAACTTGTTAGTTTCGAACAATTTGACAAGTTCAGAATTTTTGAAAACTGCGCCATCACTATTTCTATCAAAATCACCTACAGAAGTTGCAGTGAAAAGTGAATCAACATCAACCATTGTCATTAATACAATAGATATGATAGTGCCTCATATCGCTAATTTCTAACCACAGAGTCTCTGAAGGCAAAGGCATGTACTGTTTATCAAGACCCTTCCAAATTGCTTCAATAACTTTTTCCACTGTCGTCTCTCCTCTCGTGAAGTGAAATGACAGAACTCGAAAAAAAGCACCAGTGGCAAGATATCTAAAAAAACCGTTTGCGTAAAACTACACATCGTTGTTGATACTAATTTTGAGTAAATTTAATGAATTAGAGATGAATCTGTTCCGGGTGATTCCTTATATTCAGTTCCGCCCCTAAACCTTCATTTTTTGAGATAGGGAAAACCTTAAATACAAAACGATATATGTTTGACGATGTCAAACAGGAAATGCTGAATCTGATGACGAAATGTTCGAAACTGAGTGTTATTCGCAAGTTAATGATAGTAAAATAGCCACAAACGACGACAACGGTATGCACAATTCAAAAGATACGCAAAACACCCAAGACGAACAAAAAGAAGGTATGAACACAACACCGACAATTCAAGAAAGAGCTCAAAGTTCAGCAACAAATGAAGTAAGACACAACTTCCTTTCAATCTACGGATGATGCTACCAGAAGATTTTTTTAAGTACCATCAACAAAAAGAAACAGGACAAAACAGCCAAGTACTGGAAGTTGGGGAAATGCTGCAGCGCAAGTGATTTGAGTGCCAAATACAAAAGAAACATAAATGAATCTATTGCTGAGGAAGACAGCGATCTCATTTTCTCAAAGAGTTTGTTACCTGATATGAAAAACTTGAATGATGCTCAATAAAGGCAGTACAAACAAAGAATTTTCGGTTTTACGACGAAATTATAAATGAACAATGTGTACCTATTCCAGTGTACTAGCTATATCCAACTATTCTTCAGTATCATCCGCATCATCTTAATTTAATCAAGCCAACAATCAAGCAAGAAATATATATCAGACAGACAGTCTTTCATCGTAGCGACGATCATGATTAATTCCATGAAAACGAATTTTTTTTAATTCAACACCTGATTCTATACTGAGTAATAATGGTTTTTTCAATTTTTTTTTTTTCATTCTCATTGTTTCATAATACTCATTATTCTATTTTATTTCTTTTATAGACATGTATGTTTCTTAAAATCAATAAATTTATTATTATTACCATCATCGATGACATGCGTCATTGCCTAATAATATACCCCTTTCAATTCAAATTATTATTATTATTATTATTGGAAATAGAATGACTTGTAAAAGAGTTTCTGATGATTTTTACAGCTTACATTTAGGTTTTCGTCAATAACTTAAAAAGTAGCGATGAGTGAGAAGTTAAAATAAAAGCTTATGACAGGGGAGAAATCTCCCTACATTACTGATGATAAAACTCATTATTACAGTTTATTGTATGATTTTCATTATAAAGGGTTTAATGGAGGCCGCGACACGTTTTTCACTATATAATATCTTTCTCAAACCTAAAATAATGAGTTACTTCTAAATTACAACTATTTTATACTCTAACATATTACCTATTTGTATGCCTATTTTCTAATGGAAGAATCTACCTGAAAGGGTCAGATATAAATTCATTAATACAAGAACTTAGTCAAGTGTCTGTTTGTTCCTGTGAAACATACATACCAGGATATTATTTACATATCTATACCAATACACGAAACTTCTTACCAGTGGGTTACTATTTATTTTTGTCTCCAAATGGTCCATGAAAATTTCTGCTACAATGGGACTAAGTAGATTCCATTATGAGACCTTTGCAGAATGAGTAAAAATTTGCATTGAATTGGAAGTAATTCTGTGACAAACAAACCGTAAGCAAGTCTAATATTTCCTATAGGATTGATAGACCACTATCAATCCTGTTCAATAAATGAACAAGTTTTGATACTGAGGCATGTGAATAATACCCAATATATCTTTCCTGGTCTCCTACATATTATTACATCCATCGGTCCAGAATAATCCACACCTGGTTTAACGTAATTTTACAACCTACAAGGTGGTAGATATGCCATTTGTGGATGTAGAGGTTTCAAGTGACAAGTATTCCAACAACTGCTGGCCACTGCACGCAGTCGAAGAATGTGGTATTTTGTCTCACCTGATAGTGGTGAATCAGTAATCGGCTCTGATAGCTTTTGTGATCTGTAATAGTATTTTTCGCGTCTCCTTCTACATCAAAATGCCGAAATTTTTCCTCTGACTCGTAGAATTTCCAATCTACCTGGACGTGGAGATAATTTAAACAGATAACTTGGCTTTGGAATGGTTTATGAATTGTCCAAATTATGTATATCTCCAGCAAAACTGATTTTTTGTACACATTTCAACCAAATTATCTCAGCATCTAATATTTCTGGTGCAGGAAACTCTGAGAGGATTGAAACTATGTTTTTCCGTTAACCAGATGTCGCCCCCTATGGACGATAACCCTCAGGAGTCGTGCAAGCTATGGATTAACGAGGTCTTACCTTTCAAGGTGAGATTCCTAGCTCGGGTTGGACGATAGGCAGTGGAAATCGATATAACACAAGGTATTTCAACAATAAAAAACATTTTGGAGTTTTTATGAACGTTTTATTAGTTATTGCACCACATATTGGACATAAACATCAAACATTTAACACCACTTACATCTTTAGCGCCTATATATCAACAGATCTCTATAATAACATTATCAACATGCAATGTATAACCCTACAACTAAACCAGGTACCCATTAACTTGGCCCTATAGTTTACAAAAAAAACCGATGTAGCAACGTGCTATCAGCAATTGTTTTTTTTGTGATTCGGACCCTCACCAGCTTTTTAAACGAAAAATATGTATACGTTTTTGTTGGTCAGGTTAGGACTCAGATTATTGTCTCCTAGCAATAATCTTTCTGAGTTTGTGCGAAACTTCAGATTCTTAATATTTTTGAGAAGACGATGTTTGAAAATCGTCATATTTGAACACAACGATCAGCAAAGGATTGAAGGGATAATACGAAGCGACATTGAGGTCCCCGTACCGCTTTTCGTATACGGAGTGTTTCTAGAAATGGAGGTTCACAGTTTATCGGTATGATGAATCGTTAAAATATTGGTGGGAGTTTCTGACGCCACTAGATCTTTCATATTGAACTTTGGAGAATTATCCGCCAATCATTAATTTAGTCATTCTAGGTCTCTTCAAATATTCGTATATTTTGAAGCAACATTTCTCACATTACAATTCTATTACGAGTCATTTTTGTCAGACCTGTACTAACCTCAGAACTCTAAATTCAGTCCTATTAATTCTACCTCTTTCGTCAAACTTTTACCGAACCTCGTGGCTATTACTATCCATTCATTCGTGAAGTAATTGTTCATTTCAAGATTTATTATTCAAGAATAATAGACTTTTTGCAAAGACAGTAGCAATGCCATAGACATGAAAGAGAAAATTAACACGGAATTCAGACATGAATTATCAAAAATTATTTAATCGAAGTAATGAAGAACGTACATGAAATTTTCCAAGTCTACACAGAAGAAATTAAGTATGAAATTTTATCTGAAATTTCCTGAAGATTTGTTTCTTGTACCCTAAATTGAAATTGTAATTTTGAATTCATGGTTATTCAACAGATTTTTCAATGATTATTTTACTACACGTCTTTTTGAAAGAAACAAAATACTCAAATTGATTATTTGTAAAATCAGAACAATCTCACTTCAATTTGGATAAACAAAAGTTTCAAAAGGTGGAGCAATCATATCATACCAAATTATCTTAGAGGAAATGTTGAAGAAAACTTGTCAGGTACTCTCCTGGCTGAAAAAAACCGTTGAAATCGAAACTTTTCTTGTTTGATTCCAACATTTTTGAACACCCTCCAAAGGGGGTATTATTTTTGCTGAAGTTTCTGCTGAAGTATGGAATGAGTTGTTTCAAGCCAGTTTTGTTTCTAACATGGTGGTGGATGAACGTAGTGCAAACGACCGTCCACAAAACAGGTATATGGACACCATTGTTGGAGATGGAACCCAATTTGTGTAGTGATTTGTTGTGTTTGAAGGTGAAGCATACCATTGAATACATGTGTTGATGAGAGTTGTGAACAGTTGTTGTTTAAGTGTTTTAATAGAAATAGCATCCTCAGTCACGCCGGTTTAAGGCCGGAGTGGATCGTATATCCATGTGCGAGTAGGATTACACCAACTTGGTTGATCGATTCGCAATAAGTTTACAAGGACAATGTATCGCGAAAAGCAGCAATACGTTATTACGTCGTAGAAAGAGTGCTGGTCAATATAGAGCTGTAGAGAAAGCTGGAACCAGTAATCTAGTCGAAGAAGAAGACGAAGAAGGTGTTTTCAGCAGGCATAGAAATTTACTTCTTCAGGAATTTACGATACTAACAATTATATCGCTTTAAAAAAGAACATTGTTGATTATAAGCTACAGAAGTCATACTTGCGAAGGATTGTACCTACGATATACGGGGTGGAAAGAAAATGAACAGTTACGTAGTAAGTTACACTTCACAAATGTTCGTCCGGCTCAATATTTTTGGCGATCATCACAAGGAAACCCGTGCCTCCATCTCTCAAAACGTACCGTAATCGTCAGGATAGCCGAAATGATGGTTTTTGATTGGCTCAGCAATTCTCAAAGAATGATAGTTTTTCTACCGTTTTACATCACTTATATTTCTACTTATAATAGACATTGATAAACATTTATAATACCTCGTGTGGCAATCATTTGACGGGCTTAGATAGGAGAGTACTTCATTGAATCATCGTTGTTGTCTTTATTTTTGGCCTAAAGGTTCGAGGGTTTCTTATTGCCCCGCATCGCTCTGTAGATAAGGGGTACGTGCAGCCATTCACGGTAACCCAGACGGGGACCCTCGGGGGGAGGGGAATTTGGAAAAAAAATCTTAGCTCTCCTATCTCGTGTCACAATCTAGTTTTGTTGGGGAAGATGAAATAAAATTATGAACTACGAGTAATCTAGTCATAGTTTGGTCCTCCTCAGAAGAAACTGTCGACATTCTTAAAGACGACACTTGTAACGTTTTTCACGACCGGATTCCTGGAAAACTTCAGCGAATTTAATAGTCTTTTCACGTAATTTTCCGCTGTTTTACTCGTCGTCTTCTTCATTCTGGTATGTTACGTATCTCACTGATGATTTTTCTTCATTTAGTAATGACTGGAAAGAAATTAAAGAATTAGGAAACAACAATTATTCCGGGTTATTCAGCATTCAAATATTTTTTGAAGATGATGGTGGAATGCATAAATGTAAATGGATGCTTTAACTTTTTACACGCTTATATTAGCTCCACTGTATGGGTGAATGTATGTATGTATGTTTATTTGTATGTATGTTTGTAACTTTCAAGCTGGGGATCTGTATTTACAGAATTATCGGCATTATTGCTTGATCTATTCGCGGGCAGATGGCGCTGTACGTAGGTTGTTCAAAAGAAAATAAAAATAAATAAATATTGAAGAATATCGAACTGAAAGATTGAAAATAAATAAAACAATCTTGCATTTAGAACATGTGGCCAACAATATCCATGGATATTCGTGATTAGAAAAAAACTTTTTGAAATTTATATCCTTCAAGGTTGATGGAGTTTATCTGTCAAGATATTCTGAATATATGAATATACTGCGCAGATTCGATTACTTATTTTTGTTAAAGCGCAGAAATCAAGCATCCATAATATTTCTACACAAGCTATTGAATGGTGAAGTTGACTCCCCTGTATTATCATTACAAATAGATTTTCATGTGCAGAGATTGGAGTCTAAATCAAATATCGCTTTTAAGTACAAAAGAGCTCGAACAAATACTATATCTAAAGCACCAATTGATGTGTTCAAATGCTAACAAATTGTCAATCTATATGATATTTTTAACTGCAGTGAGAGTGAATTAAAAAACAGATCTCGAGCACATCTATAACAATTTGTGGATCAATCATAGATGTATCCATGTCATCTTTTATTTGTTGTAACACTGTTACTATACTTCTAATTATATTGTATTTGCAATCCTTCAAAAATTGCCTTGTAAATGGTTTCTGTTGGGCAGTGAATGCTATATTATTATTAGTATTATTACATCAAATATGTGTGCCATGTTATGTATTCCACCCAACGAAAAGACTTAAAAATTCATTTCTTGAAATGAAAATATTCAACCATGTAGAAAGACTTTCAAACAGTACTACTCACCCTCTTTTCTTCTTTAGTGGGGGGGCTTTTCAAACAATACAGTAACGGGGCATACATAAAATTCAAAATTGCTATTCCAAATAGCATCCATTCGAAGCCAATAGTTTTTACTAGTGTTCCACTCATAGCTGGCCCTGAAAATATTAAACACAAAATGTCAAACTACGTTTTATGTATGAATGAAGAGCTGACATTTTGAAAATGTCATGAAATTAGATTTTCCATTGGTAAAACTGGATAGGTAGAAATATATGTTGATTATGAATTAATCCTAAGGGAAAGTTGTGGAAATTGCTCCTTGACTTCTATTTCAAATTATTGGAGAATCGCAACAAGATAATTTGACAATGAACAACTTCAAGGCAAATTTGAATTAAAATAGCAAAATGAGACGATCTTTGATACATTTCTTTGCAAAAATGCTTGATTTGTCATATCTGCAAAAAATCCAAGTGGATCGATTTTTAGCACGGTTTGGTAAGTTGAAATTTTGATGAATTCGTCGTTAACTTAATGGTAACATGAAAATTTCAAAACAGAATATTCGTAGAATTCTTAACATATCAAAAATATTCCAGAACTTTTTTTCACGGATTTCGCTAAAGCTATTGTTAAATATCATTTAGGAATCGAAAAATTTGAATATTGTACCATCTATATTTGACTAATATAATGTGTAATATAGTTTTTTCGATTTAAGCATGGTGTTGATGTTATTTTTTTTAATCGAGTGTTATAGAAATAAAATTTTGATGCAATAATGAAAAGAAGGGAGAACATATCAACTTCTTCAGCGGTTTTTATTATGAATTCATAAATAAAATCTCTAAATTTAATATTTCTTGAAAAATCTTTGGAAAATTGTTTAGAATTTCCTACGTTCGGCCTTTTTAATAACGATTTATTTTTCCAATAGGGAGAAGAATAATAATTCAAGAATATTTAACAATGATTGTGCTATACAGTTTTACACCTTTTCGATCTAATTTGTATGGACTATGGTGCCAACAGTTAAAAAGTCGGGTCTTAGTAACGGTCTTCAATAAGAAGACTTGAATGAATAGTTTCCATTAACAAAATGACGAATCAAATACCAGTTCAATTGTATAAAATATCGATCAGCCTCGATCAATGAGATTATATAATTGCTGTAATTTTGTTTACAAAATGTAGTTCAAAAAACGGTTGGAAAGCAGGAAACAAATCTAATCAAACAAGTCTATACGTGATAAATAAAGTGTAGCAAAATCATTACGAAACTGAATATTGAGACATTTGAATTCAGTATATCACTAGGACTGTATTAGTTTTACTTTTACTGTTCTACTGACTGATATTTTTTGTAAAATTCATGAGGTTCATTTCAGGAATTTTTGAAATCGACTTCAGTGATATTTCAGGAAACTTACGTATCGTAATTATTGGTCAACTTACGAACTTTTGAGAATTATTTGACAAATAATCATTGATATTCAGAAATAATAATTAATTATGGTTGAATGGGGCATTTGCTAACAGAGCTCTCTCAGTAAATCTCCTCAATCGTCGTAAAACGCCGTCCTTTCATAGGTCTCTTCAATTTTGGGACCAGGAAAAAGTCGCATGGAAGCAAATCTGGTGAATACGGTGGCTGAGGCATGATAACAAGAAAAACAATCACTAATCGAATGTACTTAGCCCGCGAAAATTGAACATTCACTTTATCTTCTTAACAGTTCATGTGTGTTCAAACTCCTCCGAAGAATTTTGACCAGAAATTAATTTTTCAACAGATTAGTCTGCATTTGAAAGTAGGTACTGAGAATTATTGAAAATGAATTGGCAAAAAAGTTAAATCAGTTTACGATCAATAATAAAACTAATCCAGACTTTGTTCTCTTCAACTGTAAAAATTGTTATGAAAAAAAGTCAAAATAAAAAATGTATATCAACTGAATAGAATTAAGGAGCAAAATGAAGAAGAGAATCCAATATTCCTCAAGTGGTGTTCCAGGATTTGACGACTCGACGTCACCTCATTCTATTCCTGAGAGTCCTGGCAAGGCAAATATCTACAGACTGGCACTCTTGCACGAAAATAGCCCAGATTTATTCAAAAAGACTGTATTCAATATGATTTTTCTCTAGATTGTCATTATTATTTGAGACCAATTCTGTTGCTGCTGTTTCTACCAAGTAGGCATTTGTAAACTCGTGAAAAAGTTTGTTGTTGAGTAGATATGTGATCATTTTTTCTTATGATAGTGATAATGGTCATTCCAGGAAGTGAATTGTTTTGTAGTTATCGATATGTCAATAATTATCAATAGAAAACACTGAAATGATGGTTACAATGGACTTTCTAGTCACCCACCGTCATCTCTATTTCAGAACACACCATTATGTCGCTAGAATAGCAAAGGCTGCTTCTCAAAAGCTTGGAACACCGGCACTGTTTCGAACCAAAAAACTGTACACACCTCAGCAAATTTTGATGCTTTATAAAGCTCAGATCAGACCTTCTTTGGAGTATTGTTCACATATATGGATCTTCGCCGCTAAGCATAACCTAAAGCTGCTGGTGATTCCACCAAGAACAGTACATATCAGAAAAAGCGACGGGCTGTGACTGCTCATCGTTTTCAGGTTCAACTCAGAACTTCCCGAACTTCACTCTTTAAGAACTTTTTCATTTGGAGAACTGCGTTTATATGGAATAAACTTCCTGAGAAGGATTTCCCAAATGAATTCAATCTCCACGATTCAAATCGAACGTGAACAGGCATCGCCTCAAGAATTTGTCTGTAGTGCTTGTATTTTGAAGGTGTCGAAACTCATATGAGCTGAGAATTCAAGAGGACTTACCTCCTGAAGTGCAATTCCGTGCATTGAAAGCTTTTCAATCTATTGTTGACAAATTGATTTGCAGGTAGTGGTTCCACTAGTTAATTACCGAAAAATCAATTAGGATAATCATCATTTAACACACAAAGTCCACATCTGACCAAAAAACTTCAGGTTTATAAACAGCTAACCCTTGTCTTTAGATTCAGAATCAATTTGCTTCTCCTGAAGATGCTAACCTTGTTAGCGAAACGCGCGTCGAGTGCAAAAATATCAGTTTAATGTTAGGGTAATTGATCTCTAGAAAAAGCTTCACACCAAAGGTTCCAATCTCATCGTTTAAATCGATTTTTGTGAAAATGTTAGTGTTTTCGGGTACTTTCATCAATATGGCTTTTTGGAGACTTTTTGAAACAAATGATAACATTACATGTGAGGAATCTGTGTCAATCGATAGGGATCCGGAATTTGAAAATAAGGACTTACATGTTCAAGTTGAGAGAGTAATTTTAAATATTCATGAATGTTTGAAGAAGGAAAATTGTCACACTTCACAGAATGCTATTGTGAATAGAATATGCGAGTTAACGAAACTATCTCGTTCGACAATTCTTGGAGTCATTAAAATAGGGGATGTCATGCAATGAAAGAAAATAAAGGAATAAAAAATTCGCAAACGTCGATGGTGCTACAAAAGATGTGATTCGGCGAACAATTTATGGTATATTCCAAAAAAAAATGATTTGGTATAAATTACTCGACTATCCCGATTACAATTACAAATCTTTAGAAACTCTACGAGGTGTCTAATTGTCTTGTGGTTTCAAATATAAAAAATTGAACAATCGGATGGTCATAATGGAATCAACACGCATTGTTCAACTCCGACAAGAATATTTGAGGCGAATGAAAAGCTACCGAGAATCCAGCAGACATATAATCTACCTCGACGAAACTTGGTTTGACACCCATGATGTTGTTAAATATGGCTGGGTAGACGAAACCAAGTATTGTGCTTTGAATAAACCTTCTTCAAGGGGAAAACGTGTTACAATTTTGCATGCCGGGAATGAAAGTGCTTTCATAACTAACGCTTTGCTTCTGTCGGCCAAAAATATAAAAGATTCGTCTGCTGATTATCACGAAGATATGACTGCGGCTTTATTCGAAACCTGGTTCAGTGAGCAGCTTCTCCCGAATATTCCTCCAAACTCGGTTATTGTTATGGATAACGCTTCGTATCATTCTTGGTTATTGGCTACAATACCAAACAATAACACAAAAAAGCAGATATTGTTGATTTCATGCGAAATCATGACATGGAAATACTAGAAAAGATTCCAACGAAAAAGGTATTACTGGCGACCATAAAACAACGTAATTTCAAAAAAGAGTATATTATTGATTCGATGTGTGAAACACGTGGTCATATTCTCTTACGTTTGTTTCCATACTATTGTGTGTTCAATCCAATTGAAACAGTTTCGGCCACAATGAAAGAAAGCTTGCGGAAATGTAATCAGTCACCGACTTTGAATGCTATAGTGCTTGACAATATAAGGCGAGTGGTTAATGAAGTAGGTAATAGTGATGTGTACGAAAACTGTGTGGCCCACGTTATGAAAGAAGAGAACAAATATTATGTACAAAGTTCCATAAATCCGGTCGTTACCCAACCCGATGATGATTCCACCTCATCCGAATATAGCGAAGAAGAATTTTGTTTTTTCTAGCAATTTTGTTGGCCTCTATTATTTTGTAAATATATGTTTGACGAGAATTCGGTGTGATTATTTGTGTTTTCATTGTATTTTAGAATTTTCGACTCGGAAATCAACTACTTTAAATTTCGAAGTTTTCCATAATTACCCATGGTGGAAAAATTCAGTTGAGATAACTTTTTCATGTGGTGATCAATTGCTATGATTGTAAGAATAAGCAACTGAAAAACTACCACTGAAAAATAATATGCCGACGCCTATGTCGAGGCGGGAATTCCTTCTCTGTGTTGTTCCAATTGGTATCGGAAATACTATACCAACCAGTTCTGTTTGAACCACGTTGGTATTTCCCCATTCCCCACCTAATCCTTAGGCTTAGTGATCTGGAATACACTCCATATCCTGAGCCTTCTTTGGTTTTTGAGCCATCTGTATATATGCGTATTGCTTTTGTAGCATTACGCAGTATTATATGTATATGTGTTAGTTTTATTCGAAACTACAAAAACATTCAGATTTCTGGATGACTTTTCAGAGGTAGGCACTTACCGATAGCGAAACCGAGACAGAAAGCAACGTCGCCGATGGCGTAGACACTGCCATAGACGGCGGTGTGCCTTATGTCCACCAGGTAGCCCAGTTCTGGCATCATGGAACTGTCGACCATGCCGATGGCGAATCCCAAACCGGCGTTGGGAATGATCAAGTGGTTGATGTTTGTTGCCAAAGGTATCTGTATGAAAAAAATGAACAGCGAAATGTATATACAGTGCATTTCATTGAAAACAAGCCACCCTGAATAACTTTTGGTACAATGATTTTCAGAGGAAATAAAAAAAACGTCAACCATAGTATACAGGGGGACACATTTTGACATATTCACATTTGATTTAACTTTTCCTATAGCATCCCCAGAGTATGTCACCATTTTTTTTAATGAATCAATTAATTTGCATTATCAGATGTTCCATGATGAATAGATTACAACAAAGTAGAATACATTATGTTCTAAAGCTCATAGTTTGGAAGCTTAAGACTATTTGAATTGAAAACGAGTCACCCTGAATGAACTTCTGTAAAATCTGTTACCTAGGTTTCATAGGTGTTTTTGTGAAGTATTTCTCAAAAACGTCTTATTTTGACTAATTTGAATTCGATATTCTCTTCATTTTGTATTTTTCTCATTTTACAATAACGATTACCTATCAGGTGAAGTTACAGTTGGTGTTTCTGTTTCTGTGAATTCTTGAGAAGCAATGGTTTATACGCTTCGACAACGGATCTAAATAGTGAGAACCAGAATGGAAATAGTGCTAGAACTGCTGCTCGTCTGTTCAATGATAATCATCCAGGAAGAAATGTATGACATAAATATGTTTCGGAATTATTGAACAAATTTATGAAAACTGGATCTGTTAATAATAAAAAGCACAACCGTTCAGGAGTTATCAACGATGAAGATGTTTGCACTGCAGTTTTAGGGCACATTGGACTAATGGAAAATTCGCAATCCTTCATGAGTACAAATTTCATCCATATAAGATTAGTCTAGTTCATGAATTGAACGAAGATGATTTCGATAGACGTATCGAGTTTTGTAAAAGTCTTACTGAACGGATCAACTTGCATCAGAATTTGTTGTATGAAGTTTGTTTCTCGAATTAATGTACGTTAAGTTTGAATCGGCCAAATTGTTGACATTTGATTGATACGAATCCTCATTTATACCGTCAAGTTCATACCCAACGACCTCAAAAACTGAATGTTTGGGCAGGAATTTTAGGTGACCGTGTCATAGGACCTTTTTTATCGATGATAATTTGACTAGTGGTAAATATTTGGATATGTTGGAGAATCGAAGAATACCGTGCATCAATAGGGCAACTGAGGAGGATATAAATTCATTCGAGAACGAAATAGTTTGTCAGCAGAATGGTACCCCTCCTCATTATGCAGCTCCAGTGCGACAATTTTTAGACGATCATTTTCCTGGTCGCTGGATTGGCAGAAAAGATGCTACGGGATGGCCACCAAGGTCTCCGGATCTCACTCCTGTAGATTTTTTTTATGGGGTCATTTGAAGTCTAAGGTGTATGAGATAGAATCAACAAAATTAGAGAAAGAATATCATGAGGCATTGCTGAGAAATAATTCTCGAGATTGTCATGAAGTATTCAATGAAATCAGTTTTCAATGACTCCAAAGAGTACACGAAGTTGGACATGATGCGCAAGGGTAGAAACGTCAAAATAAGTCTGAAAACTATCGGGAGAAACAAATGTATAAGAAAATAGATATTTCGAAATAGAATTTCAAAATATTCATTTCTCCCAACTAGTCAACAATTTTTCTCTAAGGGTACGTTTCATACATACAGTCGAACCGCGTTGAAGTCAATCGAGTCCCAGGCACACTAGTGCTTGGGTCAGACCTTTCCTGCACTGATGAGAGGTAACACCTCGAAACCGGTATGTAGATGATCTACTCGATTGATTTCAGCGTGGTCCCGTAACTGGATGGATGAGAAATATCAGCGAGACTAGTCTCTGTGAATGAATTTCTATCGAATATAATTTGATTGCCATCGTGATATTAGCCGGAAAAGTAATTCCCCTACTGTGTTGGTACATTGGGAGGGATGAATGTTTCGAAATTCATTTCCGAAATATCTATTTTCTATTAGGCCCACATGGGCACATAGAGTTCTCTACCTATGACTATTTACGTGTTTCGAATATTTTCAATCGCCATTTATCAGTAACTTGTCATATAAACTATTTCTGCCAATCAAAAAAGAGCTAAAAAAGTATACACATTCTAATATTGAAGTAAAATTTTCCTTCGTCTTCAGAATTGGAAAAGTCTAAAGATTCTTACAGTTTTTCCTTTGGTTCCTTTTATTTTCAAAACGTCTTTTTTGAAAGCTATCGAGACCGTTTCGAAAATAAAAGGAACGAAAGGAGAAAATTGCAAGATTCATTAGACTTTTTACAACTCTGATGACGGATGCAGATTTCAGGCTTCGAAACGTTGAGATGAGTAACTGTATTTCCCAGCTCTTTCAGTGATAGGCAATAGAACTTTTTTTTGTGAAAAGTACTTCGTATTTACGCAGTAATCAATCAAGGTGAACCAAAAAGTTTGCTCTTTCTACACCTGGTTAAAGTTCTCCATCAGAAATTCTATATTTTTCAGATTGTGTGAGATTTACTCCACGAAAAATGTCTTTCGTAACAGACCACGGTCAAAAAAACCCGGAAAATTGCTTTCTCATAAAAAACATTATTTTTTCTAAGAATTACTTGTGTCAAAATCAAGTTATATATTGTAACTGATGTAACCAATTTTGTTCATTACTCTTGTTTATTCGTAGAAAAATCATATTGCTATTATTATCATTATTATCATTTGTATTTCTCTGCGCAGGTATCTTCTTGCTTCTGTATCAAATAAACTGTTGAATGTTATAAATTGATGAGTTTCAAATATTTTTCTCCCCTTACAGTATATCAAGGAAAGTGTTTTTAAACATGTTTTTCTATTGCCTCATTTCTTCCTTTCTAAGTTATCACTCGACATATTTCTGAGTCTCTTCCTTTCATTAGATGCGTCATTATTGCATAGTCGGTCTCTACAGCTCTTTCAAATTGGTATAGCAGCCATCTTTTCCTCCGACATTTTGATTTTATCCACTTGAACCCTTTCATGATATCCCTATCGTGAGTGTGCATGAAAATATACACCAGCATCTTCTACAGTCTACCGTATTAAATTTCGAGTGATTTTTAGTATTCTTGCCAGCAAACCCTTCCATTGATACCCATACCATCAACAAACCACCACTTACCAGCATCAAGCAAATACCAATGACGATCAGCCCCAATAAAGCGGCTAACCATCGACCCATCTTGTGCCCGAGCGGCCCAAATAAGTTCGTGCCAATCAAGTAAGATATGCTAGCCGGGAGGAAAGTGACGCCCTGCTTCCACCTTCCAGCCCCCATCGTATCCATCATCCAAATGGGGAGAGAAGGTTCTAACATGGCTATGCCCATGTTGGCGAATGTTATGGCACCTGAAATTTTGTCCTGCTAAAATGTGTGACTAGAAAGTTTCGACGAAGCTAATTGGTACATTTCATAATTTAATACATTGAAGTAGTAGAAGAAGCATTGCAACCGTATATTAGACGAAGAAGAAGATACCAAATCAACTCACCAGCAGCAATGATAATATATGGATCAGTCGCCAACTGCTTCAAAGAAGGTGGATCAGACTCTTGTCTGATAACTGCTGGTTGTAACATCAGCAACTGTAACACTGCAATGAAAATGTACATTCGGTAATTTCACAAAGAGTTCATTCATTTCAGGTCAGAATTTCCACACAGAATAGTTATTCATCAATTTATATCAATGTGAATGAAATTAAAATTCAAGGCAATAAAGATCAGTATCTGGAATGACATGAATCGTGATGGTCGAGTTTCTATACATCATCAAGTCATCAATATCATTCAGAAGTGTTATGATACTTGCTGAAATGTAGTGAAGTTGCTCCGTACACACTTTCAGCTGAAAACTTTGCTATATCTATGTATTCATGATATTCACTTCATAGTTCACTGATAGAAATTTTGAGTGGAAAAACAGTGTACTTTGTGTCATCTCTCTAAGTACCGTAGTTTTCCCGTAATTATTTATTAAAAATCGAATGTGGTAGGGTGGTGATGTCACGTCCCTATTCCCGCTTCTTGTTCGATTGACCAATAGGAACAATATAAATAATCAACATTGCCAAATCATAGAATTTATGGAGCCTATAATTATCAATTCAATTATGGAAGTGTATATGAACCCGTTAACGTTTCAATTAATGAAAAAGTCCCCATATGGAATAAAATGTACACGAAAAATCATGTTTGCAAATGAGTTCTATATCTGAAATCAGTACACAAAGTCGATAGATCACAAAATATTTACCTGAACTATGATTTTATGCATTATTAAGAATCATTTCACATATTCAATTTATTCTACAATCCTCAATCTGTACAACTGCAATTTATCACAAAAAAAAACGGTTCCTACATACATACCTCTTTCTAATACAGCTACTAAATTCAAGCGTCATACTCGCTTGAGTAATCTGTTGAATCTTCCAAAACTTAAGAGGAAGGTTGAATGAGGTCAAGTATAGACAGAATTGATTGTACTCGACCTGATCCAACAAAAGCTTCTGAGGTAATAATACCATTAATCATATGATAAAATTCAATTAACTTTGTTTGATACAATTGGAATTTTCTGTAATTATTCATTCATTTTTTTTAAGAATGAAGCCAGCAAACAAATAAATATACAATAAGATCGTTCGAATCCACGAATTAAGCATACAAATGGACAATAATATTTGCCTTGATAACTGATATAGTACAAGTTATATCTAAATATAATTCTAAATAGAATTAAAGGAGCTGTATTTTCAAATGGTTTTCGAATGCTCAGGAACCCTATTAAAATAAATCAATTATGCATTCATGCCACCCACCAAAAAATAAGAAATTCAACGTTACTGGTATATTAGCCATATTGTTATCCAGTCAGCCAGCGCCCTCTATAGTGTGTGCGACAATGTGCTCTTTCTAATGTCAGTGGTTTCCACAAACTTCGTATTTTTGTTAAAATAATTTCAAAATGAATGTTAATAAGCCTAGTTTTGTTGAAGCTGACTCCCGACAACTTACCCTGAGTCGATTTTGAAATGATCAATGAATTTTACTTGAAAAATTTGCAATACTTTGGTACCGAAATGAAAAATGAAAACCGTAGGTGGTATATTTAGTAGGCCTCTTTTTTTTATATGATATTCATTTCAGGATTTGTCTTTTATCGAAGGATGGACAGTTCTGATTTAATTTTTATTTTATCTCTGCCAAAGAGCAGTATGGTGACTGAAAAGAGAAGCAAAAATATGTACAGTGAAATGTAGAATTACTCCAAAACATATCAATTAAATAACCTGAAAAAATATTTTTCGGACTGTAATCTAATGACACGGAATATGCAGCAAAATAGGTACCCGCCGAGACCTACCTTTCACAAAAAAACGTTCTGTAATTATATAATGGTAACAGTTGTATTCACATCGAGTTGACAACAATAACAACAAAAATGGCATCTGTCAAATTGGATCATCAAATCTGTGATTGGATATTGAAAACCAATACACTTGGCAACTAGACACGATCAATTTTATTGGCCAACAGACACGCGGCCAATTTAAATTCTTGCTTTTGAAATTATTCTTTTTTCGGCAAATATAAAGAGATTTTGGTACCGATTAGGCTTGATAAGTATAGATAAGTGACTTTTCATACCACTGTCAGTTTGACGTCTGAAATTTCAGTGGAAAAAAGTATAGAATTCCAAAGTTCAACACATATATATTCACTGAATGGATACTTCGAGATATCCTATAGTTGTAAGAGGTCGCTGCAACAAAGATCTTGGTAGAAGCGGAAGCATTATAATCCCGATAGTTCCTGAAATTCCACTTGGAGTTAACATGTTGAATTCTCCATCATAAACATGTAATGTTTCTTGAGAATAAAGCATCACTATCACTATATACCTCTAACTCGATCAGTCTATAAGCAAACCAGGATCATTTTTCATAGCATGAAACAAGCCCATTATCAGTGAGTCCAAATCTTCTATATTTCCATTATAGGGTCCATTATTCGTTCAGATACTCTAGGAATTTTTTACATGCATCACGCGAACACGGTAGGCTAAGGTGCTGAAGGCATCGTCCGGGCAGGCCATGAACTCTTCAATCCGACTTCAATCCACTCGATCCACAGCTTATCTTCAATGTTGTCGAAATAGACCTCATGTATTAGCTTATCGTTCTGTTACCGAAGACGTCAAGCGACTGCTGTATTATTATCTACCTTGAAGAGAAAATCTCCAATTCCTGCTCTCTCATAGTTGTGGACCATACAGAGGAGATGACTGGAGATCCAGATGACTTCACTGGCTCCATCCACTACCATCGTTATTATTATTATTATCATAAAAACTAAACTTACATAAAATTACACATTCTATTATGTGATCGAGTTGATGATCTACTTACATCCATCACCCAGGGCTAGTGCTGACAGTACCAGGAAAGGTGCAGATTTCCCCACAAATTCATACATCACCCCTCCGAAGGGCGGCCCGATCAACACCCCTAGTGCCAGCCCCCCTAGAGCTATGCCCATGGCGTTTCCTCGTTCCTTGTCGTCTGGATACCTCTCTGCTAGCATACCCATTCCAGATACGCTGGAACACGATGAGCCTATTCCTTGTAGGGATCTCGCTATGAACAGGACACTGTAGCTACGACCAAATGCGAAAACTGAAAAGATAATAAGGGATTGGAATATGTTCCAAGTACGGAAATGTATCATTATCTTTTAGTTCATTTTGGTTTCAGAATCACATATAAAAAAGCCTCTTTCTTGGGTGGAAAGTTTTCAGGCAACAAAAATCTCAATACATATAAATAAGTACCTACTACTGGGAAGTCGTGTTTTTTATTAGTTTACTGAATATTTGCTTTTTATTTATTTCTTCCTAACCTACGACTCTTTTTTTCGTCGCATTATTATCACCAAGAACTTGCAATTCTCCCCTTATGTTTATTCATTATCCTTCGGCTTGTACTTCTCTCAAGGTTTCTTCAATACTGGGGTTGTTTGTTTTTTATGTTGCTGTTTGGATTTTTTTTTCAAATTTCTGTTCTTCATTTTTTTCGTCTATCTTCCTCTTATACTGGTTGGTCTTCCTCTCCCTTGTTTGGGTATCACTGATGAATTACCAGTCAAAAAAATTCATTATTTTCTAAATGAATTTCACTATTTTTGTTTCTGAAATATCCAGAATTTTTAAGAATTCCGTATCTCTACTTGCTATTATTTCTGTTTTGATCTAATCACGTAACCGATATGCCTTTAATTCAGTAGAATAGCTCACAATAATATTGACAGCCCCCTCCAGCTTCATTCTTGAATGTATTTTATTTGTTCAGCAAAACCATAAATTATATGAATTGATGGATGTAGCCGTTACTACGTGGTAGGAGATCATTATGAAAGAAGAGAATTGAAACTATATTTTTTTACTACGGGCCCCAAAACAAATCCTTGTGTGACACCCATAGTGATAGAGATATAGTCAGATTCACTGATACTTCACGATTCACGATTTTTCCGTAATATTCGTCCAGATAAATTGCTGTTAGCTTATTATATAACAAAGTATGATTGACACAGTCGAATGCCTGACTGAGATCGCAAAAGATCCCAATAAAATTATCGGTTTCTCAACATTCAAGATTTTATGTGGCATGGACTTTATGAAACTTCGTGAAGGGTTTCTGTATCAACAAGGAAGTCGCAACACTAATTATCTGTGAAGATGTCCATTGGAGTTATGGACAAAGCCAATCTTTCCATTTATCTATGGATACTTGCCTTTATGTTATTCGCTCTATGGTAAAAACTTCATAATAAAAATATTGCCCCACGTTGGGCGCCGAAAAATCGCTATGCCTGTATTGGCTCCCAACTTGAATCAATCTTTGTATGGTGACTTTTTACCATACAATGGAAAGCAGCTTCCTATCTGACATTGAGCGCAACTGAATTATTTGTATTGAGGATTATTGGAACGCTTACGTTTGTCAGGTACGTATAAAATAATCTGAAAGATACATTCTTTTTGTAATAGTAGCAATCATTTGGCAACTTTCATTCCGATCAAGACTAATTGGTGATGACAGCAACAATAATGACTAATGCTAATTTGTTAGTGATACAAACCCTGGTACTCATAAGCCTGTGGGTGTGTTATCAGTTAATTGAAGAAAACCATGTATCATTCCATTGAGATTTCACAGCTCTGACAATAGCTGTGAACGCACTGTAAACTGGTAACGAAAAAACCCCCGAAGTGATTCCTTATGCTCTGATTCGGCTCATCAACGAACGTCCCTAATCGAGTTAGCACGGCAGAGAACATCTGAAGGAGCTTTGTGATGGCACGCGGCGTGTAAGTGGTTTTAATTGAATCACTTTCGGGAAGAGCGCTAATAAGAAGCGAATTCACAACTAATGGAGATGCCCCACCGGCGTAGTCACTACATAAAAAGTGAATCAGATCTCTTTGCGTCAGATCTATCTCAGCGCCAATTAAAAAGAATAGACTTCCTCTTGTGATAGCTGACAACTAACAGACAAGTGGAGAGAAGAAACTAGTAGAGAATTGGGTCACCGATTAGGATTCTGAATTTACAGTATAAGAGAAAGTTTTCAATGGCTAGTAATGTTTTGATGTTTATACTAACACATTTTGAGTCGAATGGTGCAAAGTTTGGTTCCACAAATCTGCTAAGTGGACTCTTCGCAAATTTTCCATGGGTATAATTTCGACTCTGATGATTATGAGCCTCTGTCTTCCATGAAGACTATAGGAACTATAGAAAAACACACGAAGATCGTAAGAGACCCTACTGCATCAATTGAAGGGAAGTTGTACCACACTTAGAAAAAACACAAAGTCTATTTGTTTGAAGGTGATTGTCAATGTTTCATGATGAATTTCACTAGTTCGGACTTCCATTGTCTACTATATAAAAAGATTTGAAATTCCTGAAACAACTAAAAAAGAAGAATTGAAAATGAATAGCTGAAAAAAACAATTATAATAACCAAAATAAACCTGAAATGAGATAATAATGAAATAAAATACAAGTGAAAATAAAACAATTGAATTAATAAAAATGAAGAAATGAAAAAAGAAAATAAAAATAGAAAGTGGAGAGATTCCAAGTCATATTAGTTCACAACGTTTCGATTGTTAGTATCTACAATCATCTTCGGCTGATGACTGGACTGATTCCTCCGAGAGATGACTATTTATAGGTCGTTCGAGTACTTTCACTTATCCCCGCTTTCCATTTTCCGCTTCATTGGTTCCGTGGGAGATGACTGTTTGGCGGGAGTTGGCCATTTTTCGCTTGATGATGGGTTTCCATATGTTGCGTATTTCTACGCTGGCTTGGCTAAATACCATGTTGGACAATATGTATGCGGCTTCCTTGAATTTGTTGGTTTCCCCTTGCTGTGTGTGTTTCTTGTGCTCGGCAATGCGAACATTCAATGGCCTCTTAGTTTTACTAATATAGGATTTTCCGCACTCACAGGGTATCCGGTAAATGTAATTCTTGGATTAGCAGTCCGCGTTTGGTGGCCTGATTTTCGTGAGGCTGCTACTGATAGTGTTACCGGATCTGAAGCAGGTTCTGATGTTGTATTTGGAACCAATTCGTCTTATCCTCTCCGATAATCCTCTGATGTAGGGAAGTGCAAGCACTGGTTGTGACGGCTTCTCTTCCTTGCGAGGCTCCTGTTATCTTTTAGCCAAAGTCTTTTCTACCATCGCTTTGGAGTAGCCATTCCATTGAAGATCATTTTTGATGATGTCTAGTTATTTCTCGAGACCTTCCTTCGTATTACAGAGCCCAAAAGCACGGTCTAATAGAGTCTTGACGATTTCTCTTTTAGTCGATTGATGGTGGTTGAATTCGTGGTTCAGATACTGTCCCGTATGAGTGGATGTTCGGTATACAGATGTTTCCCACTTACTGTCGGTCCTCTTCACCAATACATCCAAGAATGGCAATTTGTTGTGGATTTCCTTCTCCATTGTGAAAGTGATGGAAGGTCTCACGCTGTTGATGTGTTTCAGGAAGGCGTCTAGTTCAGTATTCCCATGGTTCCATATTATGAAGGTGTCGTCAACATATCTCAACCAGACTCGAGGTTTCTTGTGGGCTTCTTCAATGGCCAGAGTTTCAAACCACTCCATATATATGTTGGCTATGACTGATGAAAGTAGCGATCCCATTGGCAGTCCCTCATCTTGTGTAAAGAATTCGTCCTTCAGTTGGAAATAACAGTTTCGTACACAGCATCCTAGTAATTCCATGATTACTTCTATAGGTAGATTCGTTCTTTCTTTCAGGTTTTCGTCTTCGGATAGCTTTCTCTGTATGATTTGGAGTGCTTCCTCGACCGGAACGTTGATGTAAAGGCTTTCCACGTCGAAACAAATCAGTTGATTTTCCTGTGTGACCTCAATTGACCCTAGTAGTTTGACAAAATGCCTTGAATTCTTCACAAAAGACGGTGTTTTTCCTTGTAATGGTTGTATTGAGGGAAGTAAAGGTCTAGACAAGTTTTGAGTAGCCGAATCTCTGGAGCTGATGATCGTTCTATGCGGAACGTCCTTCTTGTGGATTTTGGGTAGTCCATACAAGTGAGGGGGCTTACTGTGATACGGTATTAGCGATGATCTTTCCTTGTCCCAAAAATAGACTTGGTGTTTTTTCAAAATCTGGTACAACTTCCTTTCGATTGATGCAGTAGGGTTCCGTACAATCTTTTTGTATCGTCCCTTCTGAAGAACCTCTTCGATCTTCTGTTCGTAGAGAACGGTATCCATTACCACAGTAGCGTTTCCTTTATTCCTTTATCTGTAGGTAGGATCTTGATGGTGTTGTCTCTACGTAGGCCGTTCAGAGCTCTACGTTCTTCATTGCTGATGTTAGATGTTGGAACTGGTTCTCGATCCAGCTGTTCCATCTGAACTCTTCTGCCTCGGTCTGGTCAATAAGGGAACTGGTGGATTCCACTGAAGTAATTATCTCCAAAGTGGGCACAGATGTTGGCGTATTGGCGAAATTTAGGCCTTTTGGGCTCTGTAATACAAAGGAAGTTCTCGAAAAGGAACTAGGCATCATCAAAAATGACCTTCAACGGAATGGTTACTCCAAAGTGATGCTGAAACAGGCTTTAGCTAGAAGACAGCAAGAACTCCACAAGGACCAGAAGCCGCCGCAGCCAGTACTTGTACTTCCCTACATCAGAGGAGTATCAGAAAGGATAAGAGGGAATGGGTCCAGGTATAACATCAGAACATGCTTCAGATCTGGGAACACTATCCGTAGGAGCCTCACCAAGTGTGGACTGCGATTTCATGAATTTCATTTACCAGATACCCTGCGAATGCGGAGAATCATACATCGGTGAAACTAAGATGCCATTGAAAGTTTGCATTGCCGAGTACAAGAAACACACACAGCGAGGAGGAAGCAGCAAACCCAGAGTAACAGAGCATGTTTGGACTCATCAACATAAATCAAATGGGCTCAAGCTGAAATCATCCACAAGGAGGAACACTGATTTAAGAGAAAATTCAAAGAAGCCGCATATTCGTTGTCCAACAACGCATTTATCCAAGTTAGCGTAGAGATACGTAATATATGGAAACCTCTAATCAAGCGGAACACGACCAACTCCCGCCAAACGGTCAGCTCCCGCGTAAAACCAAAGAATTGAAGAGAGGGGATAGATAAAAGCAGTCGAATGTGCTATGAATAGTCAGATCTCGAATGAATAAGTCCGGTTATCACCCGAAGACGAATGTGGATACTAACAATCGAGACGTCGTGAAGTAACTTGGTTTGGAATATTTTAATTTTTAATTTTCATTTCTCATTAATAATTTTTTAATTTTTCAGCTCGTGTTGATAGTTCAATTTTTTTTATTTTTTTTGTTGCTTGTATGTTATGTTATTGTAATTTCAGTTTTTTGCTTAATAAAATTGTTATTTTTTAGCTTATCTTTTTATTTGTTTTACAGATTCTTCCAGGGATTTCAAATCAATTTATAGCATATCAAGACAACGAAAGTCCGAACTGATGAAATGCAACTATAGACTAGTTGCGACACCTGTTCCGCTAAACAATAGCTTTCTAAAAACATTACTATGATCTACGGTTCGATCAGATAAATTCTAATCCAGTTATAACTGTCTGAAAAAGGACGGATCCAATTTCGTTAACCAGTACAGGTGAAAATACTTATTCACTAGTAAAAATTATGTGGCAAACAAGTCAATAAATTAAGAAATATTACAAATCAACAAATAAGGGGATCAAAGGACATAAACTTTGACGACCGAAGATAACTATGTCAAAACTTTTCTTAGAGTTTGTTTGCCGCGTTATTTGCAGGTTTCATGCTTGACGTTTCGCCTACAACTGCGGTAGAGTTATCATAGGCAATAAGGCATTGTAAGACGTATTCTAATTGCCCAGATAATTCATCATGGGATTGGGTTTACAGTTTCATTGTTGGTACTAGGCAAAACTTCATTCCTATTGGTTGAACTAAGTGACGTGTGCAGCCAGACTTCACTAATGTGAACTAATGTTAATAACCTCTTCCTTCTGGTTGAAATTGTTCATTTCCCGAATTCATCTCGCTTTGGAGAGTAGCCCTGAATTCTATCGAGCTCTGGGTCTCTTCATAGTAGATAACCTAGGTACCGTCTCTGAGAACAGAGATGCTACCGATGATTTGTCGGTATGACCCAGACACCTGTTTCTCTGGTGTTCATAAAGCCGTTGAGTACTTACATATCTCTTCATGGTTCCAATGTAAATCGATCCATAGTTACAATGGATCCGATTAACCTCCGGTATTACCTATTAAAGATTCTTTGGGGTCCTTAGTTGACCGAAGACTGTCTTTGGAGCTTTCTCCATCGAAAGGTCTATTTGGAGTTGTATCGTCATTCGGCATTTTCTAAATGATTGAGTTCTTGAAGAGACTCTTAGGTCCACAGATGCTTTGGGACTCTCAATAAAAGTTTCAATTACCTTCGATTCTGTTGTTCCTGGTGAAGAGTTTCTGTTCGGATATATCTCCATGGACATTGGTTTCTTGTACATTACATGACCCAATTCACCATCTACATGTCTGTTAACAGGCATATCCAAGAAGACAACTGCTCCCTGGATTTTCCGTTTCATTGTAAATAGGATATTTGAGTTGAGGAATCTAAACTGTCTTCAATCCGACTGACTCTGTTGCTTTCCTGCTTGGAATCACATGATAAAAAGTAATACCTCAGTTTTCTTTCAACTTGGTCAAACATGTACAAGTCTTTTGTAGGTTTATTGTGTACGAGCAGCTATTTGATGATGTATTTATAATACTGGAATATATTTTGAAACTTTGATCTACTTACTTATAGTTGATAAAAACATGATGAGGAACCCTGCAAACATGGGTACACTGTAGCCAATTCTGAAAAGAAATTTATAATCAGTAATGGTGATTTCTGTAGAGCCAAAAAAATCGTTATTTTCTTTCCACAAATTTCAAATATTTCATACAATGTATGGAAACAAAATTCTCTTTTACAACACAGTAAAATAAATATTTATTGATGTATGGAGCTACAAAAACACATGACATTGAAACGGGAGAATCTTTTGGAACAACCTTATAGATCTGGTGCTGTAATTTTGAGTGACTTACTTTTCAATAGAAGCATTGCTGGGATTCAAAGGATTGCATTCTTACCGAAACTGTGGAAATTACTTACTTGTGAGTCAGTGGACCAACGAATGGATTTGCCAGTAACTGCACAAAAGCCTTCGAGGCGAACATTATCCCCACCTCCACAGTTTCCTGCACTAAATCTTTGTGACGTAATTCGTCCACCGCAGCTTCTGGATCTAGAGTTGTGTAATTATCTGAAACATAAGATGAAAGTGATGACATATCAATTCTCCAACGAATGTTCATTCCGTTTGAGTCTTGATTTAGCACTAAAATATGGTCTTGGGTCAAGAATTCACCAAGTTTCATTAGATAAATATACTGAAATATATTGATTTTTATTATTGAACTCTTGAGAAATCTCTTTATCTGTTCAAGACTTCATTAGGTCTTCTTCAGGAACTCTTGATGTATAAAGATGCAAAAATGGAAATGAGTAACTCAAGCGCTTTCCTGACAGCAAGTACTTTCTCAATATGTAGTGGCAGCGTAGAGAAAGGGTGGGTGTCGCTTATCAGTGTACTGACAAGTTAGTCCTTCTGGTTACATATCCATTATTTTTCGATTCTGGTCATTAGTTTTGAAGGAAATCAGCCCCTCTGATCTGTTTCTGGAAATGAGTAATTCAAGCGCTTTCCTGATAGCCTGTACTTTCTCAATATTGAATAGCAGCGTGGAGAAAGGCTGAATATTCTCAATAATGTGATCTCCGGCAGGATGTATGCTCGACTTTAGTTGCCCCCCAAAGTTGTCGCTTATCGGTGTACTGGCAAAGTTAGTCCTTCTGGTTACATATCCATTATTTTTCGCCCCTATCATCTCCCACTCATCACTTGAATCATTGCTCGTAGCAAAGTCAACAGGAGGTTTCACATCTTTAGTGTAACATTTGAATAACAAGTCAATTTCATCAATATTTTTTCAAAAGTTTTCGTCAAGTCCAAGAATGCAAATGATTTGATTAAGTGAACTGAACAGAATTTGCAGAACTTGACTAACAATGATACTCACCATATTCCGCATCATTCAATGCAGTGGTTGAGTAGTTGTCGATGTTTTGATTGAACTGTTGGCAAGGACAAGGAACGGGAGTTGTTGTTGTGGTGGTTGTTGTTGTTGTTATCCTTGGTCGTCCATCAAGGGGTGCGTCGGGGTGATTGATGTCATACAAAAACTCCGGGATTATAGGAACTGAAAATTACAATGAATGAATGTGATTGAAAAAAGTTCGCAAACGTGTTTATGAAGGTGAGTGAAGCATTAGAACGGTTTGAGTATTTTTTCTCAAAGAACTTATTGAAGGAATGATAAAGTTCCTACGGGTAATATGACGCTTCAAAGATAAATTTGAATTGAAATGAAAAATATTCAATTGAAGGTATTTATTAGACATCGGTTTTATAGTTAGAGCTAGATGGACTTGACACTATAAGAATCGAACTTCGCCTTTTATTTCAATCTGGCAAATTGTAGAACTCTTCATTTATTTGCATGTAAAATTGCAGCATGGGAATATTGAAGACGTTTATTATTATCATCATTATTATTATTGTTATTATTATTATTATTATTCTAAGATATCGCTGTTCGGATCTATCTCCAGAAGCCACGATACATTCGAGAGGGCACGCCAGCATTACCAAGTCATCAACCAATGATCACCTTCCATAGCGTGGGATAAATGATCATTTGGACCAACAATCATGTGCCCTGAGCAAGCGTAGGGAGTTGATAACGACAGCTTTCTGCATTTGCCCGGCTAAGATTTCTGCCTAAGTGCGGCAAGTCGGTATGATTTTGAGATTCCAAAGTAGGGAGGACATCATTCCACCAAGGATTCTATTAATCAAATCAACCACCTTTACTGAGATGGATAGAGTCTGTGGAGTTCGAAGATATTGATATTTTATCCGTTTTTCTTTCTATTTTCGGGCGATATTCGTTTTTCCAGAAGCTGAAAACTCCACGGTAATATCGTCTTGCTCTGATGGTCAAGAGGAACTACATCAGGATTATTGTTTGTATGAACCTGAGGGTGGGGAACGGATAATTCCAATAAATTCAGCAATTACTGTTTTTCACCACAATATTCCTCGAAGTGTAGGATACAATAGTGTCTCGTCAGTACCGTTAGAGTGCCGTAGGTAGTAATATAGCAGTCTTAGGGCCACGTTATGTCGATGGATATAGGCTGGAACCGCAAATGCTGGACATGTTGACAGTAAGTGCATCAGGGTTTCAGGCGTCTTGTGTCAGGAATCTCTATAACCATTACACAACTAAGGTAAAGTATTCTGGTAGGTAAATCCTTCAGTTTCCGACTTCAGTCCACTCGATCTGGGAAAAGGGAAGGTCAGATGTTTTGAAGAGGTCTCGAATCTTGTTGAGAAATGCCCTGTGCTTTGTAGAGTTGTAGAGTTGTAACCACGTCCTTCAGTGTCGAAAACTAAATGGATTTCATCAGCCTCTCGGGCAGCTGCCGTTAAGAGGAATGCTTCAATTCTTGCTATCTCATGGACCCGGACCATGTACAGAAGGGGGTCCGAAATGCTAATCACTCTAGATGCCCCATTCAGTACCATTTTGTCATGCAGACACTCCAAACTCTGCTGTACTTCCCCTGCTGTACTTATCGGAGGAAGTAGTACCGTGGAACGAATGGTTTGGAATGCAAACTCCTTTGGAGTTGATAGAGATTCTCTCAGGTCCATTGCACTACTCTATACTCTGACACAAATCAAAATACGGTTGAATATGTTTGAAATATTCATCTCTAATAGCGTACCTACACAGTTGGTTCTGGTACAGATACATGTGATGTTCCTTTATCGCTTGAGGCTTTGTTCACGAGATGGAGCTATTACTAGTTAATATTTTTCTCAGACGAAAGTTTCATACATGCAGTCGAACCGCGGTTCACCATGGTCCTGCTGCTATAATTCAATGTCCATCGTGAAGAGATAGCTGTTTCAAGATTCCATTTCGAAATATGTACTTTCTTATATGTAAGTATCTGTCACTTAGCTACGCTGAACCGATATACAATAAACAAACAGTCTACAACAGATTCAACAAGATTTTGCCTCACATGACTGTGTTATCCGTAAATGCAAAGCACGAGTAATCCCATTCTTAGAATTCGATATTCACTGCACCTCGAGGCAGGCGAGACACTCCTTCGTTTACTGTAAGGCCTTACGGTGTAGTTAGGCAACTATTAGCAGTGTTTGGCGTCGAGATTGATTTCAAAATAGATTATAAACTCCGATGTCGACAGCTACTCAGCAACTCGAATTATGAGCGCAGACTTGATTAACTTTGGATTTCAATTAGATGACCATAAGTAGATCGCTGATCGATCTACCGAAGGAGATTATGATTGTGATGTCTATCCTCCGGCATCTTTGAAAAATTACGTCGAAATTAGTTCTACAAGTGATATTGCGGTGATCTCGGTTAACAAAAACTAATTTTAAAGCCCTTTTTCACAATGTTATTTGTTTTGTTTCCTCTCCCAAATATTCAAGATCCTATGATATCATTTTTAGACCCCCAAGAAACAAATGTATACATGATGGACTTGAATAGTCCAGCCAAGTCACTCAGGAACACTATCAATAGTTCTCTGAGTCTCAGATACTTCCCTGATCGATGAATGCATGCGGATATTATTATGAAACCAAAAATAGGCCAAGACTCATGATTCCCTCAGAATAACAAACCAAGTCTGTTGGGCTCCATTCGGACGAACAGTTCGGTTCCAGGAGGGCACAGCTCTAAGATTGGTTGGAAACGCACTCCAAGAGATGTATCAAAGGGGATGCAAACAAACCTTTCATTAGACTTCTACTGGAACTTGTCACAAAACATTAATTTGGAGGGATTGACAGATAGTTGACATGACATATGTCAGTGGTTCTAGTGATAAAAGCTGTTACCAACTTTGACTTGTAACGAATTATTTTTGGAAATTTCTACCTGTGCAGCTTTTTTTATTTTAAAGTGAATGTAAGATAATAACATTTGGATTAAAGTATAAAGTACATTATTCTAATAATGCTAGATTGGGTGAATTCATTGAAACATTGTTATAAGGATTTTTTATCTAACGTCAAAAGATAGGAATATATCTCACTAAGATGATTAATATCTGTTTTTTTGTTGATGCAATTTTATTTTCAGCAATGAAGGCCATTTCAAAAAAGGACCTTTTTATTAAATGTGTTTCACTAGCTAAGACCTTAGTGGCATCAAAATTCATATGGTGGTCAAACTTATTGACATGTTCAGCTTTCAGGATGGTGTCTACAATCGCTTTTGTGAGAAGTTATTCTGGAGCTTAAAGTTCTTGACGTTTGTTGGTTCCATTCCTAACTAGTCAGCAACGATTACCTTCTCCTCTATATATTAAAACCAAAGTCACCCAAGCGGATTCGATAAATTCCCCGCACTTTTAAGTTTATCTGTCCGTTAAACCCAGCCGCTCACTGAATTAAACATCGAATAGAATCAACAGATTGCAAATGTACATTTAGTTCCCAGTGAAATATATGGCGTCGCTTTTGGCACCCTGTTTGAAAATGGATGAGCGAATTTCGTTAACATTATACGGGCAATAAGAACGAGAAGGCGAGGATTTATTGAGCTAGCTTTTGTTCCGACGTTATTAGACTATTCAAAACGAAACTTATTCTTTGTGGAAGAAATCTGAGTTTTTCATCGACCTCTTTTGGGGATTTTCACGTTCCTCAATCAGAGGAACATGAAAAAGCCAACTTCTCACTTGTAATTCACATGCCTCAAGCAAACAGCAAATTTTTGAGCTTTTCCATCAGCTGAGATGGCAAAAATTTTCATCTCAATGATGAACAGTAGCTTAGCCGCTGAAGTGTGGTGGTTTTTTTTCAATCTAGATCTAGAACTTATCATTTCTGTTGAACGGAGCTCCATCAGCAGCTCAAAGAAGTTTCCTCAATTTTTGGAATCTTCAGACCCACCAGTTTCTCCTGAAGCAATGGATTGCCGGCCACAAAATAACTCGCAAAGCTTTTAAAAACAACTTATTTTGGTTAACTTCTTCTGAAACTGACAGTTTGAGGAGTGCCAGAAGATGACAGTACTACCAACTGTCGAAAGCGCTCGCAGATAATTAATAGAAGATATAAAGCTTCAAATCCTTTTTGTAGAATTTAATATTGAAATACTGAAAATAAAGGAAAATTAGTTGCATCATTCAAAA